>SMSQ01026058.1:143280-163176 GCA_019453375.1 Ctenoplectra terminalis
TTTTTTTTTTTTATTTTTATTTCTGTCGCCATTCTCGTTCATAATTGTTCACGCTATCTCAATTTACAAACAGATTTACAAAGACGTGCTGCTGAAATTATTCGCATCTTTTTTTCTCTTTTTTTTTTGGTTTTATCTTATTTCTTTGTTAGAATTAAGCGCGAAGATTAGAATAAGTAAGTAAGTTAGATTTGTGTAGATTGTTAGAAGAAAGTAATGCAAGGTATTTTGGGTTTGTAACATGTTTTGTTAGAAAATGAAGGATGAAGTGGATTTGAATGAATCTTGTCCGGCTTCGTGATCGTTGGTATTTGACGCTTTCTTTTTAAAAGGTGTTGTGAATAACCGAGTCCGTTTGTTGATAGATGTTTCTGCGTTAAGAGTTTTCGAGGTTCTGGTAGAAATTATTATTATCGGATTTTTAATCGTTTGCGGGACTGAAAGTTGTTCGGTCTCGGAGACTCTATGAGGAATTAAATAATATTTGTACGATTGAAAAGAAACGATTCTGTAAGTTCCTTTTTTTTTTATTCGATTCAAAGTTGTAAAAAATTATTCGAACGCTGGAAATTTCTTAGAATGTTTCGGAAACTTGTAGAAACAATTCCGAAAGGAATTTCCAGTGAAACATGGGAAAGAAGTCGTGAAAAGTTGCAAAATAAATCATGAAAAATTGCATAATAAATCGTAAAAATTGCTTTGTACGTGGTGATTCGTTTTGATTGTGTTCTAGTCACGTCCTACGTATGTTTTCGATATTTGTCCTCGCGCTAGAAAAATCGAGCCCGAGAGGGGAAACTAACATTGCGAACGATCGCATGATTCTGTAGAAACATGTTTCTGTTGGTCGCACGAGCAACAATCATGATTTACTGTCATCGTAGCGTACTTATATACTTTTTTAACGCTTTTTAGATGTTTGTGAAATTGGTATTATACGAAGAATTAACGCTCCTATTAATTATTTGTTTAATTCCTAAAACGAAGATCAATCGAATGTTGGTGAAAAGTAAGCTTTGAGTAAACTCAGCTTTCTTTAAGTTATAGCTACGTACGATCTTGTAAAACAATTTTGCAACCGTAACACGCACGCTTATTTAACAAACTTTGCATAGAAACAATTCTACGCTTTCCTATTTCTCTTTTTTTTTTTTTTTTTCTTTTTTTTTCTAGTGGAACGTAATATTATTTTTCCGAAGAATTTTAGATTTAACCCTTTGCAGTGCTCTCGCGTATCAAATCTTATCATTGGACTGAAATATATTAGAGGCTAGGAATAAAAAATCGGTCAAAAGAAACATATTTAAGTTTAGAAAAATTTTTTATCCTCGACGCTCGAATCAAATATGCGTTAACCCTTTCGCTACGTTGCTCTGAGAATTGAAACAGCTCTCGGTACACTAATCGACACAGTTTTTGTCGATACAACAAAAATATACATAGCAAAATTGAAGAATATTGTTTAATGAGTGATAGCGAATCATATCTAAATTCTATGATACAAAAAATGTCTATGCTCGCTTCTATCGGATGATTACTTCATTTCTAAACACGCACATACACGCTGTTCGTAGCAAATGTATTAATTACGAATTTACAATACCAAAAGTTGACTCTCTAAATTTTTACCATTACCCAATTCGCTTTCATTTACTCTAATATTCCGTCATAATCCAAAATAAATAGCATCAAATCTAAAAACAAGAATTAACAAAACCTGCCAGCCTACAAAGGGTTAAACACACCTCTCGTTACAACAAAAAAAAAAAGAANTGGACGAGAAACGGACCGTGGACGATCGACAGCGAACCGTGGACGATCGACAGCGAACCGTGGACGATCGACAGCGGACCGTGGACGATCGACAGCGGACCGTGCAGCTGATCGCCGCCACCACCGTGCCCAATAGTCACAACAATCACGCGAGGATGGTCGTCAGGTCGAAAGACGCGTCCGATTCCGAGCAAACGCAGTGTTGATGGATGATTCCAACGGCTGGGGACTGAGAGTGACTGACACACTGATCGTGGGAGAGGATCGTCGACGGTGAAGATCAAAGACGGATGGAACGAGGACCTGGAAGAAGGGGATGGAAATGGTTGTTAACACTTGGCATGCGGGTATACTTCGCCGCCGATTTACGCGCGCAGCGGGCGTTTTCTCGCGAATCGCGGGGGAGTTTGGTCGTTCGGTAAAATCGCAATAAATGGGTAACTGCTTCGTTTCTCTGAACGAAACTTTTTTTTATTTTACAGCTAAACCTATGCTCTACGATTATTTAACACGTTGAGTGCCACGCGATTTTATAAGGAAATCCCCTTCAGGCCACGCGCGCTGATATCGTGGTACAGAAATGCGAAGCGCACTACTAGCACGTTAAAACCCTTTGACTGCGGAGCACTCTTTTAAATTTAAACGCTCCGCGTTGGCGGAATGCTTTCTCGCGAACCGCGTATTGTATCGGTGTCCGATTGATTATTCAACAGGCAAACTAAATTTCTGTTGTAATTTTACAGTTGTACTGTATTAAATAATACGAGAGAACTATTCTTGAACGTATATTATTTATTTAATATACGCTCAAGAATATTGCACGACGATCCGAACACTTTGATCGTCAAACGCATATATGCGTCCATAGCAGTCAAAGGGCTAAAATTTACGCGACGCAAGTGTTTAAGTATATTCATAATAAAATCCCGTATTAAATGGAAATTAAGTGGACTTTAAATAAATTTTAGATAACAACTTAAAAGACAATGTAAATTTTTCAGTTTTATATCATATTTTACACTGTCAGCCACCGGTGACTGACGCGGCCTGAACGGGAAGTTCAGTGTCAGTCACCGATGACTGACGTGCCACTCAACGTGGTTAAAAGGAAAAACACCACATAATTAGAATGCCCATCGTATTTATAGGATACCGGTTTTTCAGCAAAAATCTTCTATTGATCCTTTGACTATGGCTGACTTTGGGATCGAGCGAATTCACTCGCGACGTCCGAAATGGGTACGGCGAAATTTTTCGTTAGACACGCATTTCTGAGGAAGTATATTAACCCTTTGCACTCCGCGCAATTCTCTTTGTGGCAGAAACGGACATTTTCAAACTCTCGTATTATTTTGCATAGCTTTGGAACTAAGTAACTTATTACGATATTTGACTTATACCAATTGGTTGAAATCGAGAAATGTATGTTTATAAAAAAATCAATACTTTATTTCTTATTATTTTTTACAGTATGGTAAGTTTTGAAACACTCCCCAATACGCATTGCAGGCTGATCAGTCCACGTTTGACGCCTGCCATCAGGTGTTCTCCTGTCGGAACAAACTATGCAATCCTGTTTTCTTCGTCCCACATCGGGAATATGTAGTTTATCGTCCTTGTATATATCTTAGTAATTTTACGATATCTTTGTTTGATTTCTTGTGCCATTTCAAGAGAAAACTTCAGGGAAACATGAATATCTCAAAAAGTTGCGCTGAAATAATTCAATTCCCCGTAATCACTAATAAACTTGAATGTCCCCTGGGAGGGGACATCGGAGTGATGAGCTAGAATTGCGACGTCCCCTGAGAGGGGACAGCGTAGTGCAAAGGGTTAAAATATTCAAACTACTGAAAAAATTTTTTAACGGGCGAAACAAGCGAAATTTGATTTTGACACCAATATGTTTCGGACGGCAATTGGCGCCTACAGTACCCNCCACGTTTGACGCCTGCCATCAGGTGTTCTCCTGTCGGAACAAACTATGCAATCCTGTTTTCTTCGTCCCACATCGGGAATATGTAGTTTATCGTCCAGTCTGACGTCTTCAAAAGATGCGGATGGACGCGAGCACGCGTCCTTGTATATATCTTAGTAATTTTACGATATCTTTGTTTGATTTCTTGTGCCATTTCAAGAGAAAACTTCAGGGAAACATGAATGTCTGAAAAAGTTGCGCTGAAACAACTCAATTCCCCGTAATCACTAATAAACTTGAATGTCCCCTGGGGGGGGGACATCGGAGTGATGAGCTAGAATTGCGATGTCCCCTGAGAGGGGACAGCGTAGTGCAAAGGGTTAAAATATTCAAACTACTGAAAAAATTTTTTAACGGGCGAAACAAGCGAAATTTGATTTCGACACCAATATGTTTCGGACGGCAATTGGCGCCTACAGTACCGGGAAGNGTTAAAAAGGATAAACACCACATAATTAGAATGCCCATCGTATTTATAGGATACCGGTTTTTCAGCACAAATCTTCTATTGATCCTTTGACTATGGCTGACTTTGGGATCGAGCGAATTCACTCGCGACGTCCGAAATGGGTACGGCGAAATTTTTCGTTAGACACGCATTTCTGAGGAAGTATATTAACCCTTTGCACTCCGCGCAATTCTCTTTGTGGCAGAAACGGACATTTTCAAACTCTCGTATTATTTTGCATAGCTTTGGAACTAAGTAACTTATTACGATATTTGACTTATACCAATTGGTTGAAATCGAGAAATGTATGTTTATAAAAAAATCAATACTTTATTTCTTATTATTTTTTACAGTATGGTAAGTTTTGAAACACTCCCCAATACGCATTGCAGGCTGATCAGTCCACGTTTGACGCCTGCCATCAGGTGTTCTCCTGTCGGAACAAACTATGCAATCCTGTTTTCTTCGTCCCACATCGGGAATATGTAGTTTATCGTCCAGTCTGACGTCTTCAAAAGATGCGGATGGACGCGAGCACGCGTCCTTGTATATATCTTAGTAATTTTACGATATCTTTGTTTGATTTCTTGTGCCATTTCAAGAGAAAACTTCAGGGAAACATGAATGTCTGAAAAAGTTGCGCTGAAACAACTCAATTCCCCGTAATCACTAATAAACTTGAATGTCCCCTGGGGGGGGGACATCGGAGTGATGAGCTAGAATTGCGATGTCCCCTGAGAGGGGACAGCGTAGTGCAAAGGGTTAAAATATTCAAACTACTGAAAAAATTTTTTAACGGGCGAAACAAGCGAAATTTGATTTCGACACCAATATGTTTCGGACGGCAATTGGCGCCTACAGTACCGGGAAGCCAACATGTTTCGGACGCCAATAGGCGTCAACGGTAGTAAAAGTACGTTTCCCGCATGCAATGTGTTAAAAAATTGATTGAGAACAGCGATCGTTGAAGAGGCGTTAAAGGGTTGAAGATCGAACCTATATACTCTTGTACGCTTTTTTAAGAGGGATGTTCTTTAACACTAGAACTACCGACGATTAACCCCTTAAGCGCTTGTGTTAATTAATCTTAACGCGCGCGGCATGTGTCGGTCCATTTTGAAAAGAGAAGGACGCGTAGGAATTGTTTTTGTGGTTAAGGGGTTGAAACAGGGAAAGCAGAGAAATCAAAATTATAGATACTTGGAAATATATAAAAGAAGGGTGATTTGTGCGTATTTTTTTATAAAAGAAAAATAGAAGATACTAAAAGACGGGACAGTTTTTATGAGAAATGATAAAGTAATTATTTTAACAATTTTGATGGTTCTAGTGTTAAGAGTGGACGGTTTTTTAACAAAGGAAAGTGTTCTTCGGTGTAACGAATGCTGTTTCTGAAATGTTTTTTAACAGCAAATTTTTTTGATAAAAAAGAGACCGTTTGGGTGTAACGAATGTTGTTCCTGGGTAAAATTGGAGTAGTTGGAAGAGGTTTAACTTGTGAGAGAACGAGCGAAATTCTTAAAACGTTGAGTGATATTTTAAACGATAAGAGTAATATTTTTCAGATCTCGAAGTTAATTTAAGAAGATTAGAAAAGAATAAATCGCTCGATCGGGTGTTTCAATCGATCCGTAGAAAATTGTAAGTATAATTTTTATTTAGAGGGAAACATTGTTGAAGTTTCTTTACAACAACGTTGAACTTCCTTGATTAAAGTACCAAATACTGAGAATAAATTACAGTGTTAAATTTCATTGTTTAATACATTGCTCGTCTCTGCGTTAATCATTAAAATTGTGCAATGCTACATTTTGTACGTCGAAGTGTATTCCATGACCCACCTGAATGAACTTTTGACATAAAATCTCGTTATTTCTTATCGAACGAATAAAAATAAGAAAAAAAAAAAAAAAAAAAAATTAAGGATGCTTCTGTACGAGGACGCAAATTGTATAATACGTTGAATAATATTAAGATGTACTATTAGTCACGTTTTATCAATTTTGGCCGATGTTTAAGCGACAATTATTATTCAAAGGAAGCAGATGCAATAACCTGTCCATTAGGCACGCTAAGTCGATAAAATAGTTCTTTATAAAATAAATTATTGTTTTGAATCAGTAGCTCTAAATATTTCTACCTTCCCATTCATAAGTAGTTGTACGAATTGTAAAAAATTTGATTACCGGTAAAACTGTGGAACTTAACACTAGAACTACCAAAGTGGTCAAAATGACCCATTAATAATTTTTTTCAGAAATTTTATGAATCAACTAAAGAATCTCAGTGGCGATTTTCCGTGATTTTTTGTCAAAAATACAGCTAAAGCTTTGTCTGCCTTGCGTTATAAATTTTTTTATGTACCTTCCACTATGATTTCTTCGGTAGAAATGTGTATGCTTCGATCGTCGGTAGTTCTGGTGTTAAGTCTAGGATTAAGCTCCAGAATCGCAGCTATTATTTAAAATTAATTTCGTTAACACGTTAAACGCCACGCCGGTTTTGGTCGACTTTCCGTTAGGCTGTGTGGTGCGATACTAATTAAAAAACATTTGGTCGAAAAATAGTTAAGAATTTAAGAAGAAAATTGTAGAGGCCTGCGAAGTAAAGTCGTATCTTTGTTTAATGTGATTTAATAGAATCCATTAATGAGTTATAAGGTATTATTTTTAAAAATTCATACTGTGAGTTCTCAGAAACCAACGACGCCTAAATGAAAATTTCAGCGTCGGTTCGCGGGGACCGGCGTGGCGCTTAACGCGTTAACACTTTGCCAACCTGGAGCCTATTAATCGGCTTTTTGGAACCAACGCTCAACGACCGGGAGCCTATTAATCGGCTTTTTACAGTCAACGTTTATCTACCGCTTGCTGCTTAATATTAACNTCGGGGCAAGTGTCGCAGTAGTACACAGTTTGTCGCCTCTGTCCGGATGTTCGTTGGGAACAAACCACACAATCCTTTTTTTGTCCAATCAAAATAATATGCAGCTTCCCACTTAATCGGATGCCTTCAGAACTGCTCTGCGAAGTAGNTGTGAAAATAAAAAACTTTATTCAATTTAATTACCCCACAATAAGAGAAACGATATACCAAGCACTCTTACGAATTTCGATTCAAAAACAAAGTTGCAAGATTAAGAGTTTATATTTGCGCACGATAGCCAAAACCGAGCCGGTGTTAGCGATGTATCCGCGCTCGAATGAACCGATCGGCAAAGTGTTAAGATCGGTCCGGTGGTTCAATAGTTGTAAGCGGTTAAAGCTTAAATTGTTTATAACAAATGAAACAGCGGATGAATCTATCTTGATGAAATAAAAACTTCCTTTTAAATTGTGACTAGTATTCTGAATTTTAATTTGAATCGTCTAGTAACTAAACATTAGTCACCATCTAGCGGTGAAACGGTGCAAGTAATTGAGAATATTTTATAGAGAAATATTAATATCTCGGCTTCCGGTTAGCACTCTTGATTTATTGAGACCTAATTAAAGCTTAGAGTTAGAGCTATCGTTTGAAATTAGTTTTGTTAAAATTGCTCGACTCGTTCTTGAGTTACACGGGATTGAACTTTGAATTGTTTATAACAAATTAATCGCTGCAAAAATCTTCCCGGGACCAGTTCTAAATTGTAGCTGGAATTCTAAGCTTTAATCCGAGCGTCGAACGATTGAAAAGTGACGTCTAGAAGCTGAGATATTTGCGAAGAATTTTTAAACCTTCAAAAGACGCGGCACAACCTCCCTCCATCTCGAAACAGCTCGACGAATCGAGCGCGAGTGGATGAAATTCGCGATTGGCGGTATATTTAAATCTAAATTTTTGAAACAGTTTAAGAAATTGCTTGTAACTCAGGAACCTGAAGGAATTTTTCAATCATTCTGGGCTGAAATTAAAGCTTAGAATCTTAGCTATTATTTAAAAAAAGTTTCACTAAAACATTGCTTGTAATCAATTTGTTATAAACAATTTAATCTTTAATTGCTCATAACTATCGAACCACTGGACCAATCTTAATAAAATTAATTTTAAACGACAGCTGGGATTCTAAGCTTTAATATAACTCATCAACGACCAAAAACTTTCATCCGAAAGTCGAGATATTAATATTCTTCCAAAAACTGACTTTAAGCGGTTAGTTCCCCCGTTTCATCGCTAGATGGCGCACTATTTCTTGGTCCATGAACCGCGCTTATTTAAACGCTAAATATTAAAGTATAAAAAATGTATAAAAAAATTCTGTTAGTAAAAAAAAGAAATTCTAAAATTAACTCTAAAGCAAACTTTATTCTAAAGTAAAAAAGCAATTAATTCTAAAGCAAACAGAACGTTATTAAACATTCCTCGTTGCAGCAACAAGAAACATAAATATTAAGATACATATGTTTAAATACAGAAATATTTCGTAGAAAAAGAAAATTAAGAAATACATACTTCATCTCAGAATTAAAAACAATCTATCAAAAATTATTAACTACTAGTTTCGTTATCTATAAAATTATTTTTAAAGCAACATGAAAACCTTAACTCATTGCCGCAAATGACGGCTATAGCCGTGAAATTTTTGTCGATATGTAGGCAAATGACGGCTATAGACGTCGTGCAAATTTTAATTATTAAAAAAATATGATGAGCAAATGACGGTTATAGCCGTCAAAAGTTTTTTTATAAAAACTGTGGCCAAATGTGATAATTTTCACTTCCAAATATACAAGTTACACTCAATTTCATCTGGTAGACATAAACAATTGAAAAAAAAAAGTGTGTTTCTGAGCGCCACTTCGAAATAAAAAGTGTGCGGCAATGGGTTAAAACTGAGCTTCCATACAGTTTGCAATGAAACAATCAATTCTGCGTTAACATCGGACGGTTTCCACGAGTCTGGAACTCTTTATCTTCCCTTCTACGATCTGAAATTTCATTTTCTACGCCAGAAACATATGCATCTTAACGTCTGATCGATTTCATAATCGCACTGTATCTCTGAACGAAAAATGAAAATGATCTGGAACCTTTATTCGTCTATTTCATAAAAGAATCTGTGGAGAGAGGAATTCGGACACGAATTCCGGTAATATAGTATCAAAATGTGTTTCTTTTAATAAATATCAATAAAAAATACATTACACAAAATATCTACAATGATTACAAAGATCGATATAAAATTACATGTCTGGAAAGCATCGCCGTCCAAGACTCATAAATGTACAAAGTAGCAATTGTCGTCGTGTCTAATCGTATTGTTAGTAATATCTATCGTAATAAATAAATATTATAATTATAATCCACTCCTGGTCGAGTACTCCGATAGAAAAATATCCGCAACAATTCCAGTTATTTAGATACCTAAGCATCGTTAATTTCCGAATAATTATAAAGGAATAAGGTAATTTGATGACGTACCGTTAAGATGAAAATTATTACCGCATCGAAAATTATTGTACAATTTGATCGATTCAATGGAATTCAAGGAAGTGTTTTGGTAAAAGATTTGATAATTAATACTTGCGTAATAACAGAGATATGACAAGGCACTCTTAACAAGTCCATACTTTTTAGTTTCACTTTTTTCTTTTTCTTTTTTTTCTTTTTTTTTTTTTATATATATATTAAAAAACCCTACCTGTGTTCAATATTAAGTCTCAAAAGGTACGTATACATAATACTTCCTTCATTAATTCTTGACATTATAAGTATTTTATCACTCGTACGCTTAAATTTTATTTATAGTATCGGTCATAATTATTTGAATAACTTTAGTAATTAAATTTTTAATAAAGATCGTATTGATGATTCTACTATTTATCCTTAAAAAAAAAAGTATATAAATGTATGTATAAAAATTGTAAAACAAAATTGTTTCTTTTTTTTTTATTAACAAAGATGGTGATAAAACTAAAATCGTTTTTAAAGTAATTTTAGGAATGAAACAAAAATAGAACTCATTGTATTCTGAATAATTCCAAGCGATACTCTAAGTAAAATAAAAATAAAATCGTCTTCTAAATTTTCAACTAAAGCAAAAATAATTCTTTCCTTGCTCGATTAAAATCAGCCATCGTTTACAAATTACGAAATCGAGACGAGAGAAAACGATAGAAAATAAGATATCGTCAATTTAAAAATTGTTTTCTTACAATTACGTTACCTTAACACTTTTTTCTTGTATTGTCGAGAAATACCGTATAAAAACAATGAAATGATGATTGACACCATTATGGGGTATACTATTGTATTCGTTGGAATATAGAAGCACCATCGATTCGCGCTGTAACATTTACGAGAATAACTTTGATGTATAGTTTTCGTAAAAATTACAACGCTGAATATCAAATCAAGGAAGATATTGAATGACTGCAAAAGCATTAATACACTTTTTGATACGCTATAAAGAAAAAGTGAAATTAATTTTTTTTATGTATCGTTGAATTAACAAGTTTCATTTTCTTATGTTTTTTCTTTCCTTGTTTCAAAAATTACTATATATATATATATAAAAAAAAGAATAAAAATTTAAAATGTGTTAAAATTTAAAAGCTAACAGAAATAGTATAGAAATTTTTGCAATCAGTCAATGCTCCTGATACTTTGACTAAATATTTACCTACATTTTGCTTACTTTATAGTTCAGTTAATAAATACACTTTGACTGTTAAATTACAGACTGTTCCAAGAAAAATGTCCGAAGCAAATTGATTTTAGAACGCATAGCGTTCAGGATAAACGGACAATTTCCTTGAAACTTTGCTCAAACTTTCAGCAAGGAAGCTCAAGTCAAAAAAGCACTTTGTCTCTCACATAAGTATACCGACCCTTAGTTCACCTCGTGTCTATGAAACGCCACGACTTTTAGAATACTTCTCGCCAATTTCTATTTTGCACACGTATCAGGAATTATAACAAAATTTCATTCGTACAACGATTCCCTAGGCAACGATACAGTGATTACCAGACTACGGATTTTTACGCGTTTATGGAAAACTTAAAGACGCAAAAGTAACACATAATGCGCATAATAAACAAAAATATAATACTCGTTAGCTACTATTTCTTTTTCTTAATTACATTCATAAAAATCTGCAGTCTAGTGATTACATTATTGTTACACATTAATACTGTTTCGTCAAAAATAACGCCGTTTATTATAAATAGATCAAATAAATTGTTGCAGTGTTACGATTGTAACAAATAAATCTTTTATATATTTATCGAATTGAAATAAAATTGCTGTATAAGACAAAAAATGTATCCAAGTATTTTGTACTAAAAATAATATTCCATTAATAATGAATAATCATTCCATTCGCGAATTAAAATAAAAAATTTTGTATATCTTTGTACGTGATTCTAGTTCATAGAACCTACGGACAATAAATTGTGTAACTTAATTTAAAAGAATTCTATAAAAGTGCAATCGTGTACGAATATAAATGTCGAGCGTTACAGCAGCGAGTTGCTGTAAAAATTTTAGATCATTGGTATCATCTTAGATCTTCTTCGTAATATTATTACAAAGTGACGAAAACACTTATCGATACTTTCGTTTGCCCTGGAAATCCGAAAAGGGAAATAAGAAAAGATTGACCTATACCGTACGATAAATAACTAACGATCCCTACAGGATAAGATGAACACGGTTACATGTCTCAAGAATAAAACTTCTCGATATATTGCTTAGCAGACATCAATGACGGTCCAAAACAATTTGAGTTATTTGTAAAAATGCGCTTTGGTTCGTCATTGGTCTGACATGTTCGAACGGGGCTCGATAATATCTTCTTTCCAAAAAGAACGAAGCATGGCAGTGAATATCTCAATTTATAAAAATTTACAAGCGTTTAACCCTGCTGTCCTCCTTGGGTCTATGTGACCCCTAAATGGAATTTACTTTTACATATATATTATTCTTTTAACACTAGAACTATGGATAATTGAAGTATACTTGTTTGAACTAAAGAAATTAAAATGAAAAGTATGTGAAAGAATATATAATGCAAGGGAGACAATTTCTAAAAAAGTACCAGAGTAAAATTATAAATTTTCAATAAAAAATTATGAGTTCTAGTGTTAAATATTTCTTTGTCAGACTTAGTGTATTCAATTTTCGCGTTTACTTCATTAATATTGTACGATTTGTAAGTTAAAAATATTTTAAAGTTAAAAAGAATTTTTGAGGGATACGAATGTGTAGTGTAAGTGTGGAGAACAGCAAGGATAATGATGTTGATACTTTTCCGACCCGTTAATTAATCGTTCACTGATATTCTGAATCGAAACCTTGTTTTCCTTAAAATAACTTAACGCATTCGAACGAATAAAAATGTACAAACCGCGACACAAACAAATGTATCAAAGTGTAGGAATAGATCAACATAACGTTCGCTTTCTCTTTTGCTTCTAGGTACTCCGATTATTGGAATCCGTACATCAATGCTCAAGTTGCAGCATGAAATAATTTGATTCTGATCCCAACTCTAAAATGTACACTGCAATTACTATGAAATCAATATACAGAGTAACGCATTAACACGTTAAGCCTGTAAAGCAAAGTCTTATCTTCGTTTAACAAGTTTTAACCCTCTACAACCATAATTGATTACAATTTCTTATTTTGATCTGAAGATTTTTGAACCAATAATTCTTCCAACCAAACGATTCAACAATACAGTAGTAAATTAATGAAGAAAAATTTTTTAAATACAAATACATGAACATGTAACTTCTAAATCGCATGACACTATAGAGGGTTAACAAAACTCATTAACGAATTACAATTCTTTGAAACTCATATCATTGATTCTCAAAAACCAACGACGCCTTCTTTCAAAGTCCTTCTCTAATCGCTCAACGTGTTAAGAAACCGAATTACACACAGAACAGAGAATAGTTCCAAATTCCCAACAGCTTTGTACAAAATCAATCAACAGATTTCAGACAGCCAACGATCATACAAAAATCTTTGAAGGAACAACACAGATCACTCAGGTTCCACCCAATCGTTCGAGGATTAACGCAATCGCCGAAACATCTCGTTACATTAGCGCAAAGATTCCTCGAACGATGAACGAATCAAACAAGCGCCTCCGTGTGGTAATGATGATAATGATGATGAATGTGCTCGTGAACGTGCTTCCGACCGGAGCTCGCAGCCGCGTTCTGCGAGAATTCTCGTTCCAACCAACGGACGACTTGAACCATGGCTCTAGCCTGATCTTGTTCCCTGGTCGCATGTTTTAATTGATGTTTCTTACTCGATTTACCACATTGCTGCGTCTGACCGAACTGAGTCTCGTTACGTTGAACATTATGATTGCTCGGCGGTGTCTGATTGATAGGATGCTGATTGTTCGGTATCAGATTGTTGCCGTTACGATTCGTGTTAACAGTAGCAGCGGTTTGCTGATCTGTATTATGTATTACGGTTCTTGGCAGAACTTGAGGTTGAACGTATGCTCGCGGAGGCTGTACAGTGGCGTTGTTCCTCTGAAGCCCGTACTGCGTCCGCGTCTTCCACGAAGGCTCGACGTGTGGGGTTTGGGATGGAATGCGCAGTTGCTCGTTCTGATGCCGTTTCCTGCATTGACAAACGCATGAATATTACTATATTATACTGTAATATAATGTTACAAATTTTATTAACTGATTTTAATAGTTGGCAAAATTTATAATTACATTTTCTTCAGGCCTATCAATTTTGTATGTACAGAAAAAAAGATTTAAGATATAATATAATAATTAGAAAGATACAATATAATACTACAAATTTTATTAACTGATTCTAATAGTTGACAAAATTTATAGTTACATTTTCTTCAGGTCTGTCAATTTTACTAAAAATATGAACAGTATTGAAAATTGTGAATGGTTCTAATTCAATGATCAGAGGCTGTAGAATGTATTGACTCGATATACACAAAATCGTTTGAAATAATTTCTCTCCTCTACTTTTTAAAATATTAACTTAAGCAAGAGAGTAAAAAAATGTAAATAAGATTGTAATAAAAGAACCATATAAGGAATCGTTTTGAAATATTTAGCTATGCTCTCCTCATTCTTTTTTTCTTTCAGAAGAGAATGTTACAATTTTCCATGCGGTTGAACGTGAATGGTATACCTTGACGTATGAAAACTGAGATTATTCTTTTCCATGTTCGCCTGAATTATTTCTAAGAGCTGTTGCCTTTGTAGGGCACCACTGCGTTTTCGCTGATTAGTCGTGAGGAGAGGCGTCAAGGGGGAAACTGCGGGGGAAACATCACTGTCATCGCTGATATCACCCTCGGAGCTATTGGAATAGGGTGACGGTAAATGAGGCACGGGCCCCACCCTTCTGCGTAATTCCTCCTGCTTTATTCGATTCGTTCGCGCGTTTTCACCGTCGTCCTCGCTGTGAGTATCAACTTCTTTCTGTTTGTTCTGAAACAACGTGTAAAAAGAAAATATTTTTACTTATCGAATTAATAATATTGTTGATTATAAATGACTGGATCATTGAAATAAAAATTGTTAATTATTTTAAATTCGCTAACAAATTAATTCTGTTTGAAAATAGTATACTAGTTTATAAAACCAAGCTGTAAAAATTCTTACATAAATGATAATTTATGTGAGAAATTATTAAAATTACGTGAGAATTTATACACTAAACTGGCAGCTTTTAATAATTAAAATAGTATACTAACACAGATTTAACAAGTCAGATTTAAACAATTACCACAACATAACTATTAAATTTTCCAAGCAAAAAAAAATCACATCCATTGTTCGAACCCTTAAAAATAAGATAGCACAGTTAGAATAACAAAATCATTAAGTATAATAATTAAAAAAAAAAAAAAAACTTTAAATAAAGAAACTTGGAAAACTGACTTATTTATTCAACACTGGGTCATCTAGACTCACAATGTAACTCAACACTAGATTTACGGAACCCGTCAATTTGACGGATTTCTGATTTCATGCTAAAGTGCGGTAATTATCTGTGTAGAAAATGTCCACCCAAAATGAAATTTAAATGCAAGAAACGTACTAACTAAATCTGTGCGAATAAAAACCTATTAATTTCAAATAAAATGATCTAATGTTATTACAAAAAAGCACAGTTCAATATACCCGTAAAATGGTCCAATTAATCTCCGTAAATCCAGTGTTAAGGATTAAAATAGACTACAGATTTCCAAATTCATATCTTTCTGAATACAATTCAAAAAATGTAAGCTACATAGGCAATCGTTTAATGCTAACTAAACATTACAACGAGTATTACATTTCGCATTTATTTATGTATCTCTGCTCATTATGCGTATTCCATGTATTCTTATGCTTTCTAATTTTCCGCAGCCTACATACGAGCGTTTCATTCACTCGCAAGAGTTCGTAAACCGCGACAACAAAAAGAGTCACTCCGCGGGAACCCTTACATCTGTCCAACATCGATAAAAAAAAAAGAGGAAAAAAAAAGAGGAAAAAAAAAAGAAGAAGAGGAAGAAGAAGCGAATAAAAAAACACAGTCCCTTTCCCCGCGAGCGATAAATCTCGAAAGGCAGAAATGATAAATCCGCCTCTAGCTTCTACAATTGTCGGGTTACGAAAGAGGACGCGGCTCCATAAAAACCTGAGCCTCGAATCCTCGCCTCGTAGGGGCATCAATCTTACCTGGCAACGGTGTCGTGGCACCCTTCTCCTTCTAGGAACTCTACGTAAACCGTGTGCGCCGGTGTGGGTCCCCGCATTGTTGCAGGACGCGTGCTTCAAATGGCAGCAGGACGAATTTCCGGAAAAGCTCGCAGCCGGCTGTGAGGCGGCGTTTAAACAGCCGCCAGCCGATCGCGTCTGGCTGCCTCTCTGATCCGGCGACACAGTCAATTTCACTTTAATCGTCTTACTGCCGCACGGTGGTACCTGGATGGAAGCGCCCAGAGTATCGTAAATGGTAGTGACCAGGCCGGCTATGTCGTCCTTTGTTATCTTCCCGTGGCCGTCGAAGTCGTACAGGGTGAACGAGAATTCTTGCCGTCTTCGATCTCCCTCTGCTACCGAAACGTCGCATTCGAATTCCTGCGGGGAAAAATGTTTTATGTATAATTTGTGGATTTTTGAAAAATCATGGAAAATGATGGAAAATGATGGAGAAAATTGTATCGAGGATTTTATTGGAGTGAGTTTTATTTAAAAAATATTAGAACTTGGTGATCGAGACTTGGATATGTTTATTTGTATTGAAAAAATTGAAAGGAAAGGTATCAGTTTTTAAGAGAGGGAAGAATCTGAAGATTTTGTCGAGGTGTTTTTTATTTTAAAAAATATTAGAAGTCGGTAATGGAGACTTGAATATACTTATTTGTATTAAAAAATATTAAAAGGAAAGTATATGGAAAAAAATGACGATATTTTAAGAGAGGGAAGAGTCTGAAGATTTTGTTGGGGTGATTTTTATTTAAAAAATATAAAAATTCGGAAACTTGTTTGTACGAATATTTTCTAATAATTGATTATCTTTATAATTATTTATATCTTTATACTTATTTGTATGAGTGAAATTAGAACGAAAAGTTCGTAAAAAAAAATAGTTTGTCGATTTTTTAAGAGGAGGAAAAAATTAAGNGGGGTGATTTTTATTTAAAAAATATAAAAATTCGGAAACTTGTTTGTACGAATATTTTCTAATAATTGATTATCTTTATAATTATTTATATCTTTATACTTATTTGTATGAGTGAAATTAGAACGAAAAGTTTAAGTAAAAAAAAATAGTTTGTCGATTTTTTAAGAGGAGGAAAAAATTAAGAGATATCTGAAGATTTTATTGTGGTTATTATTTAAAAAATATTAGGATTTGGAAATCAAGAAGTTTAATATCAGAGCTACCAATGACCGAAATATTGTTAGTAATATAAAAAAAATTAGAACAAAAGATATGTAAAAGAAAATAATTTTTCCACTTTGTAAAACCGTACAAAGGAATCGACACTAATTTTCTCTGGTCGTTGCAACACGTTTAGCAAAGATATACAATTTTGTTTCAGTTATAAAGGGAAGATTATTCGATTTAAACGTAGAATTCTTAAAACTTAGAAACAAGTCGCAACATATAATAAAAAAACATAGACCTCCCTTTCCCCATTTTTCCTTTTACTTTTTTCAACAAGCAAGGGAGTTAATAATACCTCGAAACTGAGTTGCTTCGTTGTACTAGCGCTCGGCTGCTCGTCATTTCCGGTCGCCGGCGTAGGGCTTGTGGAAGCGTCAACCGCGACCTGCGGTGCCTCCGTTTCTAACAAAATTGGCTGAGATTCCGGTGGTGAACCGCTACAAGGTGCCGAGACACCACCAAGAAGTTCCTCCGAGTCGCTGCCTTCCGTATTACCAACCACTGTAACCAAACGATTGTTAACTACTTCAGTAACACTGAGTGAATGTTTCATTTTAATTACATTTAACTGAAACCAGTTCCTAACTATTCTACGTAAACGATAACTATTTCAAACTAAATTACAAAACTATAATTTATTTAAATCAGTTCCTAACTATTCCACATTAAATTACAATTTATTTAAATCAGAGTCTAACTATTCTACACAAACGATAACTATTCCAAACTAAATTACAAAACTATAATTTATTTAAATCAGTTCCTAACTATTCCACGCTAAATTACAAAATTATAATTTATTTAAATCAGTTCCTAACTATTCCACACTAAATTACAAAACTATAATTTATTTTTTCACTCATAAATTACATTCTATTTATTTTCTATTTACAAGACTATACTTCCAAGACTATAAAAATTCTATGTAAGTGAGACAAATACACCGATGCTCGGTTAAATTTGAATCAAACGTATCAATGCAATCATCGACCTCAAAAATATTCATTATTAAAGATTAAAAATCGTAAAAATCGTGTCAATGGATCCGTGAGGTTCTCCGGATAAAAATGAGTACAAACAACAACACAGATTGGATCAGACTTAACAGTGATCCATTTTACAACCAGATTCCTCAACAACTATTTCCAAGGGTACTTTGTACGAAAGTGAAGCGCAATAAACGTAGGACCAAAGCGTGGAGCTACGCGTTCCACGCCCGATATTCGTTCATCGCGTTCATATTCTTGATTCGCGTGCATGAATTTTTCATCAAAGAGAATGAAACTGTTATCTATGGTCGAGCTACGGCCATCGCTCGTAAACAAAAGTCAGAATTTCAAAGGTATCGAAGTAACATCCGCCACGGTAAAGCCTGTATTTATAGTCAGTTTCTGAGTGCCACTCGGTACTTAAGTTACCGAGTGTAGGAAGTATTTTCGGACTATTTTAAAGGGGATGTAACTTCGAATCACCAGAAATAAGCGCAAACAGATCAGAAAAAAAAACCGATCTCACGAATCACAATTTTTCCGCAATAAACTAAAAATCATTTTTTTGCAGTTTCTCGATCGATTCGATACTTTTATCCTGTATGAAATTTTATATTTCTATAGAAAATAAATAAATAAGGACACAGGGAGAAATTTATTTTGTTACCAGAGGCTTCAAAAATTTTTATGTATTTATAGGAAATTTGAAGGTGCAAAACTGCGCTGAATAAAATATCTAAAATACTTTTTATAATACCCGGCAAAGTGAAATAATTTTCAACCGAAGCTCTACTTTTTTTTACCATATTCCACGAAATATAAATTTGCATAAAACCGCGGTCTAGTAATAATCGAAAACAGCGTTTATACGTTTCTCTATCATTTTTTGTTTGCATTAAAACGCAACGAAAAACATATTCACTTTGCCAAATTACGAATAACAGAACTGAGAAACAAAATAAGCGTACGACTAAGATTTAGACATTCAGAAGAAGTTACAAAATCGTATTACTGCTGTTTTCGATTATTGGTAAAAAAAAGAAACTAATAGCTCGACTCTTAATTAACCCTTTGACTACGAAAAGCGTGTATATTCGCTTTCTAAATTTTTTTCTAAATGTAACATATATTGTATTTCTAAACCAATCTAGCTAAACTGTTTTTATTAGATTGTCCCAAAAGTTTCTTCCGTTATCTTCATACAATGGCTTCGTTTGGCAGTGTTTATGCAAACATGAGGGCCTAATTTGTTAAATGAGAGATGGAGGAAGATAATAGAACAAAATGGATCCTAAATAATGATATATCGTAACAAAATATTATGGATCCATTACTTGTTAACCTGTTAACCGGGTCATTTTTCGATCAGAAGCTCCTTTGAGTTAAAAATTAATAGAAAATAATACATTTTAATTGGGTCAATTTTAACCATTGCAAATGTAAGTCTAACGTAACGCATTTTTTTAAAATAAAAATATAACGATGCATTCAAAAATAAATCAATGTGAAAATAAATGATTACGTCCAAAATATCAGCAGTCCGCGTGACGAGTTTACTCGTCTTACCCGGTTAACAGGTTAATAAAACGAAAGAAACTTTCGGGACAACCTAATATTTACTTTGTAAGTGAATACTATATTTCGTAAAATAGAAATATTAATATTAAAATAAAAATGCGAACGAAATTAAAATTTTTCTCAATGAGCATAACGTTTTGTGACAGACACAGCGATTGGTGTGACGCAGTCAAAGGTTTAAGAGAACAAAATAAAACAAAAAGCAAGAAAGAAAAAGAGAAAAAAATCTAAATAGCGATTCTAAAAAAAAAAAAAAAAA
>SMSQ01026058.1:164053-175329 GCA_019453375.1 Ctenoplectra terminalis
AAAAAAAAAAAAAAAAAAGAAAATGGAGCGAAAAGCAGGGAAAAATTTTAATCGACGGAAGCGTGTCTAGAAACTGATGGATGTGGACGTGCTTAAACGCGTAAATTACAGATCAAAGGGTTGCTGTTTCATAATCACAGAGACCGGATTCCTGGCATAAAAGCGCAATTATCTTTAATGCATTCGCTCTATTGCTCGGCCGAAATTATTCGCACGGTGGAAAGGAACGTGCGTACGAATTAACGAAAGTTGTACCAAAAGGGACAGGAACACATCCATTTCCAGCGTTTATTTCAGAAGCGTCTTTGCACACTCGCCGAAGGAAGTGTAATGTATCTTTAATGTGTCTGCATTACACCGCTGTTTACCGTTACCTAGACGCCCGTGTAAAAGCGTTCTACGAAATGAAACGTTGAAAAGATGCCTTTACGCAACCACCGTGCATAAATGAACATCTATGAAACACGACACGCGAGAGACGCGATGCATGAAGCGAGCTTTAAAAAGAAGAAAAAAAAAAAAAATAAATAAATTCGTGAGACGAGAAAGAAGTTTTTTTTTGCGGCGACAGGAAATGCATCGCTGAAAACAGTTAGGGGATTTTGTTTCCTGGTTTAATATTATGTTCAAACTAAATAATATTATTGGTGAATTTTTTTTTTCTTCTATTAAGTAATATACTTTTATATATTATGTAAATTTTATTTAACCGGTTAACTGTGGCGATCTCTTTGCGATCTCTCAGGAAGTTATGAATACAACTCGAATTATTTATCAGTTTTATTTGTTTGTTTTATTTCGTATCGAACTCTGAGCGTTTTTAAAAATATTAAAATTTAGGAATGTAATTTAGTTCTCGACAAAATTACGATTTAAATATCAAATAACAGAGTTTCACGAATGACGGTTAATATTATTTATATAAATTTTTTATTTTAAATAAATACAGCTGACCATGGAAATATTCAGCCATTTTAGTTGCTAATATTAGTTCTTTAAAATATAATTTCTTTTTCTGTATATTCTGATTTATTTAAAAGGTGTTGTATTTTATTGTGTAACAAATATTTGAATATCTGTGAAAATCAGAGTTTGGTATTTTTCATTAGCAAATTTATAGTTGTATACAAAATTATTTTAACCCTTAGCGCTCCTTTGGCCCCGCTTCGGAGACATTCTGTTTTCAACACGATTACGCTTAATTTCCAGAGATATCACGCCATGATGATTTAGAAAATGAAAAATTTATGTTTCGTTTTCTAGAGGACAAAGGATATTTGTAAAAAGAATTAAAACAAGTACTTTCACAAGCAATAATAAATTCTTCCGTTCAAAATAAAACTTCTTTCCCTGGGTGATAAAGAATCCTACGGAATGCAAAGGGTTAATAATTAACCCTTTGCGGTCCGAACTACATTCCACACTATAGTCCAACTAGTTCATCTTTAATAGTCTACTTTAAAAAACTATCAATAATTTGGCTGAATTTTTATATTTTCATAACCAATAAGATATCTGGATAGAAAAGGTTTCATTAAATTAAATTTTAATATAAAAGAATATGTTTCATATCCCAGAAATAAAAATAATGGAACAAAATAGAAATGTCGAGTCTGGCTCGACATAAGACCGCAAAGGGTTAACCCTCTATAGCCCGAATTTTGTCTGCTTATTGTAGAAAAAATTACGATTGATTACATTTTTTCACTTTGATTTGAAAATGTTTTAATTAATAATCACTGTAGATGGATCGTGGTGTCGCTACAGTAATACAGTAATCAAATTTAATAGTGCAGTGATAACCAAACAAAATTAATTTTTTAAAATATAGATACATCACTTTTTGTAACTTTTAATTCACACGGTTTCATAGAGGGTTGCTGGATAGTTTTATGATTGCATAAATATTTGAATCCTCTGTAAAGCCACAGGATGTTACAGAGGGATAAACGATACTTAAATAATTAAAAGAAAAAATGTGTTAATTTGTGGAATATTTAACATTTGACGGGAAATGGATCGCGATAAGATTGAAAATCGTGAAATCATTGTAAGAGACTGATAGCGAGCAATAAATCCGTAGCAGCCTCTTTCCCACCCACAATGCTCAAGAAAAGAAGAATCTTAAGTAAAGATTTTATCTAGCGGCCCTCGCCACACACGTAGGGACAACTGTTGAAAAGATTTCCTGTGTCTAGGAATTTAGTCGAGCGAGTNGTGTTGTATTTTATTGTGTAACAAATATTTGAATATCTGTGAAAATCAGAGTTTGGTATTTTTCATTAGCAAATTTATAGTTGTATACAAAATTATTTTAACCCTTAGCGCTCCTTTGGCCCCGCTTCGGAGACATTCTGTTTTCAACACGATTACGCTTAATTTCCAGAGATATCACGCCATGATGATTTAGAAAATGAAAAATTTATGTTTCGTTTTCTAGAGGACAAAGGATATTTGTAAAAAGAATTAAAACAAGTACTTTCACAAGCAATAATAAATTCTTCCGTTCAAAATAAAACTTCTTTCCCTGGGTGATAAAGAATCCTACGGAATGCAAAGGGTTAATAATTAACCCTTTGCGGTCCGAACTACATTCCACACTATAGTCCAACTAGTTCATCTTTAATAGTCTACTTTAAAAAACTATCAATAATTTGGCTGAATTTTTATATTTTCATAACCAATAAGATATCTGGATAGAAAAGGTTTCATTAAATTAAATTTTAATATAAAAGAATATGTTTCATATCCCAGAAATAAAAATAATGGAACAAAATAGAAATGTCGAGTCTGGCTCGACATAAGACCGCAAAGGGTTAACCCTCTATAGCCCGAATTTTGTCTGCTTATTGTAGAAAAAATTACGATTGATTACATTTTTTCACTTTGATTTGAAAATGTTTTAATTAATAATCACTGTAGATGGATCGTGGTGTCGCTACAGTAATACAGTAATCAAATTTAATAGTGCAGTGATAACCAAACAAAATTAATTTTTTAAAATATAGATACATCACTTTTTGTAACTTTTAATTCACACGGTTTCATAGAGGGTTGCTGGATAGTTTTATGATTGCATAAATATTTGAATCCTCTGTAAAGCCACAGGATGTTACAGAGGGATAAACGATACTTAAATAATTAAAAGAAAAAATGTGTTAATTTGTGGAATATTTAACATTTGACGGGAAATGGATCGCGATAAGATTGAAAATCGTGAAATCATTGTAAGAGACTGATAGCGAGCAATAAATCCGTAGCAGCCTCTTTCCCACCCACAATGCTCAAGAAAAGAAGAATCTTAAGTAAAGATTTTATCTAGCGGCCCTCGCCACACACGTAGGGACAACTGTTGAAAAGATTTCCTGTGTCTAGGAATTTAGTCGAGCGAGTTTCTAAACCTTATTAAGTTTCTCAACCCTTATGCTTTATCATAAAATATATTTATAAGTTTGCAAATAAATTAAATTATTTCTCACTTGGATAAATTAAAACTACCGATACTTTCTACTAATGAATTCTCAACAGCTGATGCAACTGAATTATAATTAAAATAATAATAAGACACCTGGGAAATCCTGCGGTAATAATTAACATAGATATTTCACTCCTCTGTTTGCACTTTCTCTATTTCATAATGATCGGTATAATGCGACAAACAATTCGATTATAAACAATTTTTATTTCCTTTCATACGCATGCAATGCAACAGACAGTCGTCCCACGTGAGTTCAACGTTGGAAAGAATAAGCTTTGAATGCTGTCAACAACTTGCAGTCTCAAGATATTTATCAATGAACACCGGAATTTGCATATTAGAGGTTTAACGCGTTGAACAATTAACGATTGGTCGATTTTTCGTTAGCCTGTGTGTTGCGATACCGATTAAAAATAACATTTAATCGTAAATTAGTTAAGAATTTAACACTGAACCTACCAAAGCGGTCAAATGACCGTTTCGTAATAAATGAACTATAAGATATTTTTTGAAATTAATACCGTCAGTCCTGAGAAATAATGCCTAAATTAAAATCTCGGCCTGGCGCTTGTGTTAATAATTATTTTGCAATATTCTATTACATTCTTCGATTTGATTTCGTAGAATAATTTCTGTACAGATAATAAATTATAATTAAAAATAATAAATTTTCGCCTATAAAAAGTAGATACGAAATTCTTCAAAATTTTACGTTCAACGTTCCCTAATTGTTTTTTCCGATCCATTAAAATGAACCACAAAAAAAAAAAAAAAAAATACATTCAAGCTTGAATTAAGTTCACGAAATGGACGAACATAAGGTACTAAAATCTTAGAATTATTTAAACTACCCCGATCGAATCAGATTTTGTTCCAACTCGTTGGAGCAATCGGCCAAAATATTAAGGGAATGATCAAGAATAATCAGGGTTCGATAAAACGAGTTTCGCGGCGATTCGAGTTCCGAGTAGCCAGGGAATGTTTCGAATGCTTTGGCCACCGGTTACACGTTTCCCTTCTACGATCGTTGGCCGTGTCTTCGGCTCTACGGAGGCTCCGCTTTTATCTTAATTCACGCGATACATCATTAAGCCGGTGCAGCGTGATTCCAGTAAAATATATACTTAAAAACGTCGGCATCAAAGGGACCGCGAGGCAATGATAATTAGCGATACGGAACGCGTAATAAACGAAGCCGGCCGCTAATTTCAATTACTCAAGAGGAACTAAAAAAGAAAAAAAAAAAAAAAAAAAAGGGAAAAAAAAAAAGAAAAAAAAAAAAAAAAAAAAAAAACAAAGAAAAAAGAAAAGAAAAGATAAAAAAAAAGAAATGGGATAAAAACCAGATAATCGTATCTGCATAAAGAAACGGACGCGTATACGCGTATAATGATACCTGCCGTGTGGTAATTACGCCCGTAACTCTTTCGTGGGGCGAGCGTTAAAGACCCAAGACACTGAGCGCACCGGGGGAGAAAAAAAAGGGAGACAAAGAAACGGGAGGGAGCGAGATAAAACGACTCGAGTGGCCGATGGATGAAAGAGGAGGAAATGATAAAAGAACGAGGAGAAACGGAGACTGAAACAAAGTAGAAGGGGTTAGAAAGAGAGAATACACAAAGAGAATAATCTTTGACTTGATATGTACCGAAGGAATAGAGAATGGCAACGGACGCCTTTTATCTAACCACTGGACTAATGTATGTAACGAACTCGCAAGGTCTCGATAATTAAACTCCACCCTTGACGCGGGACCCTCCTCTCTCTATTTTTTCTCTTTCTCTTTTTCTCTCTCTCTCTCTCTCTCTCTCTGTCACTCGTGCACTATAGCGTGTACGTGCACAGTTGGTACGTGCACATTGTACGTGTCTGGTGAGCGTGAGTAAGCGCACGCGTGTGTTTATGCCGTGTGTACCGTACCGCTTTTGCGCCCTCTTGAATGAAAAGCAACGGGGGAGCGGGGACACAAACGGTTTCTGCTTTCTTCTTTGTAAATCACCCCTTTCTGTTTGCTCTGCTCGTAACTTTTATCATTTGCCGACGCAACAGCTTTCCATCGCCCCCTTCCACAGGACTACTCGACTCGTATGAAAATTTGCCCCGCGTAGAACGAGAAAGCAGTCATAAAGAGGAGCCGTAAGAGAGCCGGTGATCGGGCGGGACTTCAAAAGAGGGATTTGGCGCCCTCCCGATAGACGGGGCCCGGGAATTATTGTCGGACGATTTTCGACCAGTTCCGATGCCGACCAATGCAACAGCCGGCATGGAAAAATACTGTGTTAGTGTCTTTTTTTTTTTTAATTTCTTTTTCTGTTATTTTATGTATTACTTTTGTTGTTATTTTGTATTACTTTTGTTATTATTTTGTGTATTATTTTTGTTATTATTTTATGTATTATTTTTGTTTCCATTTTGTGTATTATTTTTGTTACTACTTTATGTATTATTTTTGTTTCCATTTTGTGTAATATTTTTGTTATTATTTTATGTATTATTTTTGTTTCCATTTCGTGTATNTTGTTATTTTGTATTACTTTTGTTATTATTTTGTGTATTATTTTTGTTATTATTTTATGTATTGTTTTTGTTCCCATTTTGTGTATTATTTTTGTTATTATTTTATGTATTATTTTTGTTTCCATTTCGTGTATTATTTTTGTTATTATTTTGCATATTATATTTGTTAATATTTTGTATTATTTTTGTTATTATTTTGCATATTATTTTTGTTAGTATTTTGCGTATTATTTTTGTTACTATTTTGTGTATTATTGTTGTTCCCATTTTGTGTATTTCTTTTTTCTATTTTAGTCCTATTATTATTATTTATCTTCTTATTTTCAGTCGTTCATAATTTGGTATTAGCGAGTCAAGGTGGATTTGATTTGTGATGGATATATCGAGTGTACTAATAAATTGTGTAATATTTGTAACGAAATATAATTTTATTTTGTTGACGTACGAAACATATTATGAGATTCGTTTTAAATATAATTTTAACGATGATAATCAATTTTCTGTTCGATGCGACTGTGTGGTATTAAATAGGTTTAACGACTCGTTATAATATTTAAAATGTTTACGAACTTTAAGCGAGCGAGCTTCTAATTTCGAACGATGCAGTTAGATCCACGAACGAGGGTTTATATCAATTAAAATTTTTCGAATTCTGGAGCACGGCTAACTACAAGCGCGTTTTATTTTTACCCTCCCTCTTACGAGTAGATGTTAGTCTTCGGGTAGAACATGTTTGTTTCACTAAAGCAGATTTACAAGTGTTATAAATTATAGGCTGACGACGTATTAATTCTTCTTTTCACAGCTAGGAAATTGTTACTCTTTCAACGAAATCGTTTTTTCGATTAACAAATAATCAAAAACATTTTTCTTCTATTCTTCATCGTTGAAGATTTTCTTAAAAATATTATTGCTTAGAAGCAGACAAATTATGTGTGATTTTTATTCAAAGTAAATGCATCCTGCATTTTTTGTTTCATTATATTTATAAAATAGCTACACTAATTTTTCTTATGCTTTCGCTTGTATATATTATATGTTTTTTAATTTGTTAAAAGATTGTTACCATGTAACGATAAAGCAGTTATTGGCTGATAGAGTACCGCTCGCTGCGATATTAATTATTAAAATATTCATTTTTATACGTACGTTCAAACGACACACGATATTTATGTAAAATTATACATACAATTGCGTAAATATTGCACAAATAGAATAACAACATTCCTTCCAAGCAAAATTCGTAATTTCATCGGTAATAAACTTGTCTAAAACATTATTGACCAGTTACTCACGAATAATAAGTTCAAACCATTCAATCGCACATAAAAATATTACAAGCTAAATCAATTCAAGAGTAATTAAAAAAAAAAATTCGAAACACTAGAACTACCGACTACCGAAGCATACTTATTTTTATTAAAGAAATCCTAAACGAAAGATATGCCGAAGAAAAGAAGAACAAAATTCCAAATAATAGAACAAATAATAGAACAAAAACGACGAAAAACTTTCAAAAAATAGACCACAGTAAATCCATAAAATTTCTATAAGAAATTCTGAATTTATCATTTCGACCGCTTCGGCAGTTGCAGTGTTAAAAACCGAAACATGGTTATAGATCAACGGGTAAGAAAAATGCAAGCATGACGTAACACCACGTGGGATCCACTTCTGTCATACTGCAGCAGCATCATCGAGGAACACGCACCGCGCGCCTCGCGACTCTGGGCAAAATATCACGCCTATAACCGGACCGACCGGACAATCCGTATACGGTATATCTCGATCTATCCGTGCATCGCGATTTCAACGAACATCGATACCTCGCGCGTGCATATGACAAAAAATACAAAGGAAGAAAAACCAAGGATACAGTACGTGGAATAAAGATAGACGAATAGACGAATAGAGGAAATAGAAAGAGAAAAAGAAAGAGAGAGACATTATATAGAAGCTTACCAGAAAAGGGTNGCATACAATTTTAATTAATACAATTTGGCTTTCATATTCCTAAAAATCAAAAGCTTCTACTTTTTTTTTTTTTNTATTTTTATTAAAGAAATCCTAAACGAAAGATATGCCAAAGAAAATAAGAACAAAATTCCAAATAATAGAACAAATAATAGAACAAAAACGACGAAAAACTTTCAAAAAATAGACCACAGTAAATCCATAAAATTTCTATAAGAAATTCTGAATTTATCATTTCGACCGTTTCGGCAGTTGCAGTGTTAAAAACCGAAACATGGTTATAGATCAACGGGTAAGAAAAATGCAAGCATGACGTAACACCACGTGGGATCCACTTCTGTCATACTGCAGCAGCATCATCGAGGAACACGCACCGCGCGCCTCGCGACTCTGGGCAAAATATCACGCCTATAACCGGACCGACCGGACAATCCGTATACGGTATATCTCGATCTATCCGTGCATCGCGATTTCAACGAACATCGATACCTCGCGCGTGCATATGACAAAAAATACAAAGGAAGAAAAACCAAGGATACAGTACGTGGAATAAAGATAGACGAATAGACGAATAGAGGAAATAGAAAGAGAAAAAGAAAGAGAGAGACATTATATAGAAGCTTACCAGAAAAGGGTCTATAGCCAGCGAGGAACCTTGCCCGCCACCACTTTACGAATCCGGTAGCCATGAGACCCTCATGCATCCACAAACGCTGTGCACACTTTCCTTCCAGGCTTCTTGTACCGCCACTTTGTTTTTATTTCTCTCGAAAAACTCGTCACTTGTATTTAATTCTTCCTCTTCCTTCCTGTTCCTTCGTGTCGCAACAGCAGCCAGTATGTCACACTCTCGTGAATCTCCTGTTTTCACCTTACTATCTACCGTCGTTCTCTCGTCGTGCCCGATTTCCCCGTGCACGGGTTCACCGTAGACCACTGTTAGAAACTGGAAAACAAACACACTCCCGCGAACTTCATGATCTCCTGGTAATTCTTCCCCGAACGTCGTCCGATCACAAGTTAAATCGACGTGTACGATAAGTGCGACAAGCACCGAACGAACAACACGTGTTTTTTTTAAGGCTGTACAACAGTGTTTGAAGCTGGGAGCGACCCAGTCAGCGCCCAATTCGCCTCTTGTTTTTATATCTTCGGTTTATCGTGCTCTCGACACTGGGGCGAAACACGTTCGTGCTCGCATGCTCGTTCTCCTATCACCGGATTAGTTGTAACGCACCGGGGCGGTTGTAACCGCGAAACGAGCACCGGGTGTCGAATTTAATCCAGGTAAAAGCGTCGTAACAGAAAGAAACGCGGCCGCGGCGAGAGAGGTCGGTCACACGACATCGCTCGACTCGTGGCCCGACTACGACTACGGACGATCGTTCTTGCCTAAACCACGTTCCCCGTAATTCCCTTCCCCTTCCATAGGGCGCTGCGTCGTCAACAGTGCCGAGCCGTGGATACATGGGCCCTGAAGGTAGGAGGCGCGGCTCGAAACCTCCGATTCACGCTCTTTTTGTCCGTCTCTCTTTCACCTCCCTCCATTTGCCGCTTTTTGGTCAGCTTCTCTCTGTTCTACCTTTAGATCCGTCTCCTTTTTGTTTTCCTCTCCTTCTAGCTATACAGACATCTCTCTTCTGCTCTATTCCACTTTTCGTCCCGCAGCTACGTCTCTGTCTTCCTCCCTTTCTCCATGGCCCTCGCGTTCCTCCTTTTCCACGTTTCCTATCCTGTTCTCTATGTTCGCTCTGTCCCGCCTCGCCTATCCCTCTCTTGTTCCCCTTCTGTCTCTTTCACTCCATTCTCCCTTTTACCTACGTACTCGTTTTGTCGTACCAACCACGCGTATACTTTCCTTTTCTCCCGTTCTTCTCTCCTTCCTTTTTGTCCAGCGAAGGTCTATGAGAGCGGCGAAGAAGGATAGCTTCGCACGGCTGGTGGGGTTTTGAAGGAAGCCGATGATGGTTCAACGTGGTCTACGACGACATTAAATGTCGACGCCGCGACGTCGAACGGCATGCGTAAAAAGGGAATCGGGGGGCCTCCTAAGGATTTCGATTATCGCGGTCACAAACAGACCGTCGCTCGATTTTTGCGCCGGGCAATCGCGCGCGGACGTTGCCCCGATTCGCTTCCAGAGAAAGTCGCTTTTAAAGGATTCGGAAAAACGAGGCACCTCTGAAAGGACCCGATGCCGAATCGTCCCTGCGGGCGAAATCGTTGCATCGTCGGAATCATCGCAGGAATCCCGTAATTCGTCGGAATGACGCACGACCGACTACTGGTACCTTCCGACGCGGCAAACGCAAGCCAATGAATAATGGTCTAGGGTCCTTATTTTGTTTTTTTTTTTTTTTTTTACCCGATTCGCATCTTGATCCTTCCCGTCCACCAAACATAATAATTTTTGTTAATATCTGACGTTACTTTGTCATAAAATATTTATCGACGAAGATTTTTTATTTACCGTCGCTTCTATTTGCAATCCAGCAAAAACGTTTGTCCAAGTATTAGGTGAAAGATGAATAACTACGCTGTTCGAATAACGTGTAGACGGAATAGACGAGACTAAAAATTGAGCGATTTCAAGTAATTTTTCATAATTTTTAATAACTTCCTGGATCTCGATGCAGGGTACCTCTATACCTATGAAAACAATTTGGCTCCATGCGGCCGCTCGCAGCGTTTCCGGAGTTCGGCGTAATTTTGAACAACGGGAATAAATTTCTGCGCTTCCTAAACATTTTATTGTTTGTTTTTCAGTTATTCAAGGTTAAAGCACGCAAATGTAGTAGTGTAGTAAGATAAATGAGAAATACTCTTTTTGGAGACTGTACCCGCACGCTATTATCTCCTAGCGGTGTTTCAGAAGAAACATAGGCGTCGCCTTTGACAATGTAATGAATGAACTTTACCGAAAACCACTTTGTCATGTATACATAAGGCTCAGTGGCAGTCCTTCCTGCCTCCCGTTGACGTGATTTTTCATCAAAACTATCGTTCAACCATCCACCGATGTGCATACGTTACCAACGTTTCACCAACCTGTTAACAATCGTATCAATTCATGCACACGGTGAATTAAAATCATTTTACGTTATAACGAACCGATAACAATATAAAGAGAACCTACGATTCTATCCTCCGTCTTGAATCGACGATAAAACTTGCGTGCCCTGTTAACCGGAACAGCGCCACCTATGCGGATAGAAAATAATTAAAATTAGTCCGTACGATGGAACTTGGAAGAAAAAAAAAAAAAAAAAAAAAAAAATTAACCCACAAAAAACAAAACAAAAAAAAA
>SMSQ01026058.1:184164-198788 GCA_019453375.1 Ctenoplectra terminalis
CTTTTTATATATATATATGTAACAAATTAATATAGACAAATATAATTTTATACTTTGTCGTGTATAAAGTGAAAGATGATTTCTTAATGGTCAATTATCTAGTGTCTACGTTTAGACTTCGATCTTTGAAATTTGAATACATATTTTTAAGTATCCTCAACAAATATCAGCCCGCACGCAAATGCATCGTTGCTTTTCGATTCAGTTTCCTTCGTACTATTCTCTTGTCTTAGATTTGCAATTGGCTCGCGAGAATATCGAGAGCTGTATTTATTCGCGTCGTATCGTAATCGATCTCTCTGCTCGAAATAATAAAGTGCAGTTTATCTTGAAAATTTATTATATATTACACTGTCCTCCATCGACGCTAATGATGATATTTAATTGTAATTATTTGCACCGTCCTCTGAATTACTTCGATATTATACAACTAATTCCCAAAAGAGTGACATTGCTTTAAAAGCAAAATCGAATAACAATATAAGCAAATTTCACGGTCTTCGTTCATTAGAATTTTTTTTTTTCTTTTTTTTTTCTTTTACTAAATTTATACATTACGTTTGCGCATATTTTAAATTTATACATTGTGTATGTGTATATTTTAAATACAATATGCAATGGACCAATGATAGGATTGGTATCTTATTCATCTCCCATCTCGAGAATTAAATCCATCTTAACCATTTATTATAATAATTATCTTGTATCCTATTTTCAATAGAAGTCGATATGCCTGATCAATTAAACGGCATTCTTGAATTGTCTTTAACGTTGTAAGCTTATGAAATATATGTACATCGTACATGTGTTCAGTGACTGCTGAAACAAGGGACAAAAACGTTTTGCAATTGTTCATATTGCAAAATAATAAATTGGAACACACAATCAAATGAATAAGATACATTAGCCTTCAAGATTCCAAACGCTCATATAGTTTTGTATTCATTTTCACAATTTTGATTACCTAATCTTTATATGTACATACATAGATAAAATCATGTAAGTGAGAAACAACTTTCTCATTTGAGTTTGTGCAATGTTCAACGGCCGATGCATTAAATAAGTGCACGCAACTTTGGAGACTGAACTCACAACATATATATAAAAAAAAAAAAAAAAAAAAAATACAATTTTAATTAATACAATTTGGCTTTCATATTCCTAAAAATCAAAAGCTTCTACTTTTTTTTTTTTTATGCAAAATAACTATATAAGGTATGTCGCTTTATCTTTGTAATGTAGAAAAACAAATATATGCCTCGATACCTTCGTTCAATATACATCGTAATAAAATGATTCTTATAAATCCCCTTTCACAATATTGACACAAATTTGTATTCCCAATAATACATTTTAACACAAAATATAAACTATAAACTACATTAATATATACGAATTTAGATTTGGTGAAGTGTAAATCATAATCATCTATCTCTCAGTAAATATACACTTTGTCCATAATCTTTGAAAAAATAAAATAATACATAGATAAAGCAAGTTTATACACTTTAATTCAGACTTATCAGAGTAAATAAGTGCTGTTTTTTTTTTTTTTTTTTTCCCTTAAGAAAAGAATATAATATGTTTCAGTGGCTAAATTATAGTTTGACACCACTATAATTAATATGATCCTCTTGATTTTGTATAACAATGAATTATATTGGCAATTCATTAACATAAATGATTCGAAAATAAACTACAGTTAAAACGTTACATCTCCAGCCATAAGGTTCTTATTTTTATGAATCCACGGATTCAACAACAGGTCAAGGATTTACAGTTGAGGGCACTTTTTTTCTCTGCCTGTCTTTAATATAGGCGCTGGACCATTTCGTATGCTATTTTTTAAACAGCAAGGATTCAGCGTAATGTACAGATATTGTACTTCTAAATCTACCGATCCATAACTTGGAGACCGATAATTCACGGATTGTTCTCATCCTCTGGTACTCTATTTTCTTTTGTGTTCTCATCTTTTCATAGAGTACGTTACAAGCCCCAGACATATATATTTGTACATAGCTATCATATCCAATGGAAAGTGTACATTAAACTCAACTGAATCACGTACAGTTCACTCACAACATCAAAAATAGACTATTGCAAGAGTGCATTAGCATGTGACACCCTGTAGATAGTTATTACTCAACCAAGGTACCGTTCTTCATACACATTCCGTGACTTTCTTCTCCTGTAGGAATCTGAAACGTAGACGATATGTACAAATTTTGTATGATATCACAATATCACTCTTATAAGTCTCTGAGTCTTTTTTTTTTTTTTTTCTGTTTAAATGCGACTTGCCGCACATTTATATAAATTGTTGATCCCACATTGTTGGACTATAATATAATGCAGCATCTGATAGATATAAGAATCTTGAGATCATATATATTACATTACAAATCGATCGCAATTTTTAAAGAGTGTACTACATGTACATATTGCCTACGATACAGATTCTGTTCTAAATGTAGTACAGGAAATACAGGTAAATTACGTTAATCTTATGCTCGCCCACGTGGCTTTTTTCGAGAAGTCGTTTCTTCGGTCGATGCAACACCTGTGGTTGCAGTCATACGCTTTGGACGACCTGCTGTTTTGCTACTTTGTTGTGTGTTTTGAGTAGATGCTGAAAATTAAAATATGATGTTCTTAAAACAAAAACAAAAATTGTATCATTTCTATATATTTATATTATATTACTATATTATATATGTTGTATATTACAATATATATTTAATGAATCTTAAATAAAAGTTATGGAAATTATTACACTATTATAGCAAGAACTCCTCACCACGTAGTTTTGTCCTTGAAACACCACTTGTGTTATTATTATTCTGTTGCTTCGTGCTCTTTTTATTTTCACTTTTTTTAACATCAGTATTGTTTTTAGTTGTATCTACTGATGTGGTGGATGTGGTTACCGTAGTGGTGGTAGTTGCAGTGGTATTAGTATTGGTAGTAGCAGCAGTAGCTTCACTTCCAGACTTCGTGTTTCTGTTTAATGCTCTTTCTGCTCTACTAGATCCTTTTGCAACGGACTTTGCAATTGCCAATGCTTTATTAACCGTTCGTTTTTTAGAACGATTCGACTTGGGCGATTTTTTCCCTGAATCTTCTTCAAGTCCTTCATCTTCAGAAGAGCTTTCAGTTCGTTTTGATTTCTTACGTAAACTTTGTTTTTGTTTGTGCAGGTTGTGACTTTTTCTTCTCTTTAATTGTGATTCATCTTTGTAAAGTGAAAGGTCAACTGTGGATAGATAAGATTAAAATTTTAATTTCATGAAATACTTTTGTAAAGTTTCAATAATATAAATAATAAATAAATAATATCAAATTAGCTGCTCGTTAAGTTGAATATAGTAAATAATTGAATGCATTAAACACTGTTGATAAAATAACATTAAAATTAGAATAGATATCGAGTTTATAAAATAATCTGTAATTAAAATTTTATGATCTTTTTTTTTGCAAAATACCATACCAATAATATATAAAAATACTAACGTCCATCCGGGTGTTCTTCCGTTACTCGAGGTTTTTCAGACACTCCAGCCTCAACATCAATTGCTCTTTTTAAAATATTCTCTGTACGTAATAATTCTATTTTGGTTAGTTGAAATTTGTTTTTATCAATTTTGTTCAAATTTAAATTTGTTAATATACAGTCAAAATCTGAAATTTAAAAATAAAAAACGGTATGTAACTGTGGTTTACATCGTATAAAATAATAAATATCATAACATATAAGCCAAATATACTTGAAATTTAATAAATATTTTTTATAATTGCAATTTTACAAAAGATTACCTATGTAATCATAAAAATCTGGCGAATATATTTCTCCATTGTTTTTATCTTGAGAAAGCCAACGTATACGAATTCGCCTGCTTGATTTATATATATTTTGCATTGCTTGACACACATAGAAGCTTCCTTCCGCATTTCTTACAGCCAAAAATTCATTTCTAATAATGAATATCAATAAAAGTTAATCCATGTGATAGCTTCACCAATACCGCTTATATTTACACTTTTGTTTTATTCAAAACTAACATAAAGTATCGTATTTATGAATAAAAATTTATGTAAAGAGTTCAAACTTTTTATTATTATTCATCATTACATTATATTTTACATTTTTAGATGTTAGATGAATCATACTTACTTATAGAATACTATAAGTTTGTCATCGGAAGCTTTTGATGGTGGAGGCTTGTTTAAATTTTTTACAAGTAGTGCAATTTCTGGTAATGGACTTTGATAAGGCTGTGTTTGAATTCTATTTCTTTTTGGCTTACTTGCTCCATCCGAACTTGCTGATATTCCTTTTAAATCTTTTAATTCTCTAGATTTTCTTTTATTCGCTTTTGGCGAACCAGTGACCTTTGTTTCAACCTTTGGTGGATTATTTATTTGTGGTATTGCAGAACTATCTGCTACAAGTTTCATGCTTTGTGCAGAGGTTTTTGACTTTTGACTGTCAGTTTTCACCGAGCTATCTTCTGGTTTATGCGAAGATAACTTTGTTTGTAAAGTTGTATTAATTGGAATTCCATCGGATTCTTTCGAACCATTATTTACAGGCATCTTCTTTTCTTCAACTTTGTTTTGTAGTTGTGGACATAATGCTAAAGTAACATATATGTATGCATTGATATAGATACATATATTATATTTGTATTTATACGCATTCCAATGTTAATGAATTCAACGATGAATTTTAATCGTAAATAAAATGTTGAATTATTACACTTATTTATATACATGTAAAAATGTTTACGATGCAAATAATAATATGAAGTATATATATATATCAATGAACAAAATATTACAACTAATCAAATACTTAAATTAATAAAAAAATTTATTACACTTTTACTAACCAGGAAAATCTAAATTAATAGACGTCATCTCTTGTTCTGTTTGAATTTCTCTTTGTGAATCCTGCGTAGGATTATCTGGACTTAAATTGTTATTTCTGTTAGACTCGCTTTGTTTTATAGTAGCAGACATAGTCTGTTCTGTTTCTGTTTTCATAATCTCTACACCATTAGGAATTAATTTATCCAAGTCCGCTTCCTTTTCGGAATTACTGCTTACATAAGGTGGTGTTTGATACACGGAAGGTCTATGATCTTGTACCAAACTCAAAGGTTGACTGGGCGGTTGTAACGTAACATAGCTCAATCCAGTTCCCGGTAAAGGCTTCATAGATCCCGGTTCTGATCCCGACACAACTTTCTGCGCCATCGCATTCATAGGAAGAATAGAATGACTGGTAGAAGTCGGCGAGGTACCTACTCCAGGTATCGTTGACTTTAAGGCCGATGCACTCATTTTTCACTGACTAAATACGTCTGTCTAAATACTTATAAAAAATCATCATCAATTAAAGTGAAATCACGCTATACCTACGTACGATATACATATATAAAAGAAGAAAGTAATATAAACACACGCATCATTTTTACAAAACTATCCGTCAGAAATAATCTCTTTGTCCGGTAACATGCTGGTAACATTCTCCGCTGCATCGAACAATCTTAAACATAACTGAACGGAAACAGTGCTCGTATCTTTACAACGGAAACAATATTTTGCTCAACAGTTTGGTTATTGAAATAGATGTAACAATAAACACACGAAACAAACTAGATCCGTGTAACAAGAGAGAATCAGAAAAACGATTACTGCGAAAAGAAAATATTGCCTCAAGTGTGAAGAAAAGAAGAAAGAATGTTTCAGAAGAACCCAGTCACAGAGGGTGGCTGAAGAGGGAGGGGGTAATTAGAGGAGTAAACATAAACACGAAGGTAAGTTTGGATGGTTTTAAATTTTGTAAATACCTCACCGACCAATCTTAACAATCTCAAAGATCAATGCAAAATTACCTCGACGTTATCAAGTCCTGAATACGGATATATATTCCTTAGCTAAACTTCCACGGATAGTTGACCACTGCGCGTTAACACACGGTTAACTCATTTTCCCACACACTTTCCTTGACGCGTCAACGTTTTTTTCTCAGTTAACATTTCATTCGGCATACGCGTAGCATAGTCGGTCTATCAAAGATATTCACTCAACTTAGCGAATTCTACAAAACAAAACGATAAAGGCTTGCGCGCTATAGAAAGCCGTGATTTTACCCGCACGAAAAAAACAGGAATGCCAGACGTTAGATGGCGTCGGTTCTTGGACGCCATGTGTGGCGCAAACTTGATTTCGTATTCATTCTGATTGGCTCCATACCGATCGCTTCAAATCTCTTTTATTACAATTCCATTGGAATATCAAAATTGCGCCCATATATTTCCTTGCGTTTGCAAAGTTTCGCTCCTTCCAGTTAGGAGTGTTGATAGAAGTATCCTCGATTCAAAAGTAGTACGTTCGTATCATTCTGCAGAGGCGAAAAATTATGAAAATTTATTTCTTTTTTTTTTTTTTTTTTTTTCGTCTCATTAACAATATCATAGCATTTTATAAAAAAAAGTTTATCGAACATTCGGACCGGTATTGCACACGGGCGAACAATTAATAATCTGAGACTTACCACGAAGGTACTATAAAGGTACGGTTCGGTACATCGTACGGATATTCAAATCTTTCAACGAATATTTCGTTATCCTACATAACCCGTGTAGTATTCGATCTGTAAAAACATTTGTTTCTAACGTTGATAATTTAAGTTACAATATCTCAGTATTGATAAATTCTGCGAGTAAATTAATTTCACAGAAGTGGATTTGTTTCGAGATTAATTTTTTTTTTTTTTACTTAAATAGCCTCGTATAATATTCAGGGTACTCGGATGATTTAGAATTAAGATTTATGAATTGTAATATCGATCGGAACAGTTGAAACTAATAGTTGCATAAAATAGATGGTATTTTGTATTTTAATTTCTTTTGTTTTTTTTTCCCAGACAATAAAACCACAACAGTAATAGAAATAAAATGGATGATTCGCATTTTTATTCTTCCATTTGATAAAGACACATTACGTGCGTACCATTTACATGTTGCAAGATTGAAAATTTAGTAATTTAGGCCTTTATTTCGTAATTTACCGGAATAAAAATGATAAAATATATTGTTGGGAATTGGTTGTAAATCTTGGTTGAAATAAAAATGTCTTCGCTGATATAAATACGATTACAAATCTGATTCTTTTATCTGTAACAAATAGATTGGGATCCATGGAAGAAGTTATCGCAAAAGCGGGGCATGCTTGCTGTAATTTCATATATATGTTTATATAAATAGGCCAATCGGAGGCAACCCGATATTTACGTCATCGTGATCTAAAACTTTGAATTTTTATTTTTATACTTTTATTTTTCAGGCAACTTAGGAACCAGAGGCGTGCAGAATTTTTTAATCCAAGTTGAGATCTTAACGGCCATGTTATGACGTTTAGTTACATCAGCGCAAACCGTATGAAAATGTGTTCGCGAATTGAACATATTTATTTCATATCAAAGGAGAAATGAACTTTAGACTGTTTTCAATCTAATAGACTGAACACGTATGAGAGGCTGAGAAGTTTTATAAACGTTTCACGATAGATGTTATGAGAAGAGATTAATTATAACTTTTAGCCATATAATTTATCGATCTGTTTAGTTGTTAACAATGGCACGAGCACTTGTAGGTGTAAAGAGAGTTATCGATTATGCAGTTAAGGTAGATATCAGTAATATAATGAAAAATTTTTAAGCAATATACGTTAATATTGTAGCAGTTTAAATTAAATTCGGTATTTCATATTACATGTGTTATTATGTAATTCTTAAATCTTATTAGAACTTACGTTACAAGAAAAGAAATATTGTCTTTTACAATATTGTTTTCTTTTATTACATTTTTATTGTATTTTTTCCTTTATCTTCAGATTCGTGTTAAACCGGATAAAACAGGCGTTGTAACAGATGGAGTAAAACATTCAATGAATCCTTTTGATGAAATTGCGATCGAAGAAGCCATACGAATGAAGGAAAAGAAACTAGTACAGGAAATAATTGCAGTTTCCTGCGGACCTCAACAGTCTCAAGAAACTATAAGAACTGCGCTTGCAATGGGAGCTGATAAAGGAATTCATGTTGAAATATCTGGGCCCGAATATGAAACTCTTCAACCTATTCATGTTTCTAAGATCTTAGCCAAGCTAGCTCAAGACGAGAAAGCAGATTTAGTTATTGTTGGAAAACAAGCTATAGACGATGATAGTAATCAAACCGCGCAAATGATTGGAGGTATCTTAGATTGGCCAAGCGGAACATTTTGTAGCAAAGTAAGTTGATTCGGATAAAATTTCGAATAGCATTATCTAAAAGTATTTTTTAAGCGGTAACGTTTAAAATCATTCTCCCGATTTGGACTATATTTTTTTGAACAGATTGAAAAAAATAACAACGAACTGACCGTGACACGTGAAGTTGATGGAGGTTTAGAGGTTGTTAAAATAAAAATGCCAGCGGTATTAAGTGCTGATCTACGTCTTAACGAACCACGATACGCTACACTGCCAAATATTATGAAAGCTAAGAAAAAACCAGTTAAGAAGATAACGCCGAAAGATCTTGGTATTGATACTTCTGCGAGGATTGAAGTTCTATCGGTGGAAGAACCGCCGGTCAGACAATCAGGAACTATTGTACCGGATGTTGATACGCTAATTTCTAAATTAAAGGAACGTGGACATATGTAATTGTCATTGTTGAAAAATCATATCAACGATTTTGTGGTATTTTACACTCATTATACTTTTTATTGAACTTTGTTGTATATAGAACAATTTTTATACATCATGAGATGCTGTATATTATATTTCAATAAATCTTTTCTGCATCAAACAAAGCAGTAGGTCCCTTCATGATATAATTGGTATTTGTAATGAAATAACATCTTATATATTTATATATATATATCTTTGGTAAATAACAACATTATTTTTCTATATCGATTTTGTACTTCTACATTTTTATACATTGTTCACGCTAACTATTGTTTCGTAGACCTATACGAACGTATGGAAGAATTTTATTATTTACTGATTTTTGTCATTTCCACAGACACACACACAGATCTTCGATCTGATTATATACTCGTACGTGCATGCATCTTGCAAAACGAAAATAGATTTGATTTCATACTTTTTCTATACATAATAATATATTCAAATTAAACATCGTTAAATATTCATTATTAAAAATTTTAATAAATAACAAATTGACACAATAGCCGTTTGAACTGTAATATTAAAGCAAGTTATATATAATGTAACAAATATTTTAATACATTCGCGATAATTCTGAATGTACTATTGATATTTTTCTGTCAAAAATTACAAACACTACGCATTGTTTTACTAACAATTTTCTAGACATCCAATACGAAATCTATGAGAATATATCTTCTTTAAAAACGATTATACTAAAATATTAATTCTTGTATTCTTTTTAAAGACACACACTCTAAATCCTTTATAGAAAAGGTAGAATTAAATGCCAATACCCGTATTTATTACCCTACAAAACTTAACTCTTTTAAACATCGATTAGTCGACTGGCATTTTTTATTATATTATAAATAACCCAACCCAGAAAATAATATTCTTAATACTTTTTCTTTCCTTTGAATGTACTCTGAATAAACTAAAATGTCACGGAACATTCATTGTATTGAAACAGTCTTTTATGATTAAGTTGCGTTTGCATCTTAAAAGATAGAAAGAGAATAACTATATTTAAAATATTAATTATTTCTTATAATAATACTTTCCAATCAAACCTAGTGTTACCGGTATGGGTTATAGGTGGAAACGGAGGTGGATGAAGTTGCCAACCATCCAATCCTTCACGTGCCGTTAAACAAGCTAAATATGGTACTCTCTGAGTTAATCTAGTAACTTCAGAAGCTGGTGGCACTCTACCACCTGTTAATTGTCTGGTACAAGCCGCCAGAGAAGTAGCATGGGCTACTATTAAAATATTTCCTACTGTACTTTCAATAATTCGTTTGATTAATTCATAACTTCGTTCATAATACTGGGCTGCATTTTCTTTTAACGGAAGATCTTTTGCTTTAATAACCGGGTCATAACTTGTATCTATGTTGAAACCTGCGTTTATTAATTCTTCAGACGTCATCCAAACTGGAACACCATTTGGATACCATGCTAACCATTCTATGAGACCTGGCTCTATTTTCATTGGAATGTTTAAGTCTAGTCCTTTTAAAATGTGGGTCAATGTTTGTATACATCTTAACGATGGAGATGTAAAAGCCACATCTATTTTAATACTAGACGATTTCATAGCTTCTCCTACCAAGCTTGCTTGGACTTCACCTACAGTTGTTAAAGGGCTATCATTTCTAAAGTCCTGTATATTTCTCGACGGTATTTCCTTTGGCATATTCAAGTCTCTACGAACATAGGATCCATTTGATTCAAAACAATAACGAATCCATGCTCCAAATGTGAAATCTACTCTTTCTCCATGGCGACATATAAAAATTTGCCTCGACGAACTTGGAGGTGCTTCGGAAGCCTCGATCTATTTAAATAAAAAAGAAAAAGAAAACAGCGTTAAAAGAAGAGATTTTATACTTTAAGAAATAATAAATAATTAATCTAATTTACTGGTTCGTTAGTCGTCGCTACTCCATCAGGGCTATCTATAGAATCACTTGATAACAATACTGGTGGTTTACGAGTTAGAGGTATTTCTTCTTTTTCTGAAATTTCACTTTTATTGTCAGTAATCTGTATAGTTGTGTGCAAAGTCCATGAATCTGATTCGGCTGTATGTTTTGTATGATTTAAAGGTAGTTGGCCTGAAATACCAGTTAGCCAAGAAGTACCTTCAACCCAACCATCTGTAGATACGCTACATGCCTCTTCTGAAATGTAAATATAATCTCCTACTCTTAATTCTAATTCATCATGTTCCCTAGGTATACGGGCATGTGTTACTTTATATACATGTGCATTTTGTAGCCTAGAATCTCTGGAATATAATCTAAGTTCCCAATTAGTTGGGCAAGTGAGTGACAATTTTTCTACCATTGAACGTAACTGTTGATATAAATTGCTAGGAAACTGATAGGCCAATGTCAGATGTAAAAATTTTATTTGGGGTTCTGCGGAAATGCCCAAACTTGAAAGTTTGCTCACATAACGAATGGCAATACGTTTTAACCATTCTGCATTCGCATGTTTAACAAACAGACCCATAAAATTAGGAGAAATATAAGTTTCTAACTCAATATTATCTGGTAACTCAGCTTGATTAATTATAGTTTCAAGGCCGTTCACCAACTCTTCGGTAGATTCATCTGGGGCCTGAAAATAATATGTTCCCATTACTCACTCATTTTTATTAACATGTATCCTTAACATAATGTCATACTTTAAAAAACGATACAAGCGTAATATGTGGCATATAATTGTGCGCTCCGTTCCATTCAAGTTCTTTACTCTCCGACCAAAACTTCATGAGTTGCTCGGCTAATTCACCCGTAGGACAAACATACAAAACATACTGTCTATGCGTATCTGAATCCAGAGTTGGATCTCTAACGTGAGCAACTAGCCAATCGGATGCAAGTTGAACGCCTCGATGTCCCGTGGCGGCCAATGCTTTTTCTCTATAAACAATATCTCAATTATTGCAAGTAATACAATATCTGTCTCAATTATATCATACGTTACAAGTAATACGATACCAATCTCAATTACTACAAGTAATACAATCGGTATCAATGCTTCCAGTCAAATCTTTCTTGCACGATAAAAGCACAAAATTTTTCCACAAACGGCGTAACACAAATATTCTTTTACTAAATCATTAAAAAAATGATAAAAAATGATGAAACGTAGATAACGTTGTAAAGACAATCACAACTGAACAACAGAAGAAAGGAAACAATACAAAACTATAACGTTTGACAGCTGTTTGTTTACAGTGAATGCATTTATAATCGACTGCAATTGCTCGTCGAATAGCAGAGATATCTACGGTCCCTTATAATTCCACCATAATACTCACGCTCGTTGTTTCGAAAAACCCAACTGTAAAAGCGTTTGCAGCGGCGTTAGATGTTGTTTCAAAATTTTCGTTGCAGTTAGATTTTTTCGCGGCGGTAACGTCGCCATGACGGTACATTGCATCTCGGTAGCTGTTACCAACATTTTCTTCCAAGGAATGCTCTGTGCGTTTTTATATCGAATCGAATCGAAGATTCGATTTTCAGATATAAACGTTCAAACCTTTTGCTTCCTTTGATCCAATTTTCACGATATTAAAAATTTGCATTTATTGAAATATTCCAGCTTATCGTTAGCCATTATTTGGGATATCGTTTGAGACGATCTGAAATCTTTCGTTTGTACGACAAAGCCTCGTTAAATAATGAAAGAAATTGTTAATCTGTAATTGAAAAAGATTTTTGAGAATAATTATTGAAAATTTTTTATTATAATATACAGATTGCCTGTGTTGCTTGAAAATTATATTTTAAGTTACTGTAAGCACCGATAATAGTTGCTTTATAATGGAACAAACGAATATTGAACGGAAATTTGAATTTGTTCCATTTTTAACCCATTGACTGCCAACTACGAGATATCTCGTAGTGTGTGCTGCAATTTTAGATTAATTACGAATGGCCATTTGAGTTAAGAATTATTAGTGTTTTTTTTTTCATATAATAAAAATTACTGTATTTTTCATATAATAAAAATTACTGTATTTTTCATATAATGAAAATTACTGTATTTTTCATATAATAAAAATTACTGTAAATGCCATTACAATATTATATCAGTAACTTAATATTGTTATATTTGTAAAATTTCATGAATTCTTTATTTTAAATTTAAAATAAAACCTTGGCACCCAGGGCAAGACGCACTGAATATGCCTGGCAGTCAATGGGTTAAATTAATATTCAATAATTAGCGGAACGTATAAATAATCTTTGTTTTGAGTTAGATTTTATTTATATGTTGCACTTTAAGATTTGGTGATTGTGTATGCTTAATATATTGATGTTATTCGTGCAAAAATAATTGGATTATTACTTGTTTATAGGTTCGTTAACAGTCGCATATGTATCATGATTTTATGATTAAATTCTAGAAAATATAAGCTTAGTTAATAAAGGAAATATCAATTTAATAATTTTGTCGACATAAAATATTTCCATTCCTCGACTATCTTTTATCTCGTTTAATATTTTATTAATATAGAAAATCAATGCTTTTATCTTTAGCACGTTTCTAATATTAACATTGTAATTACAACGATAAAGTACATTTCGGATTAGTCAAGCAAAAAATATATTTTTTTTTTTTTTTAGAGTAACAATAAAATTTGTGTCTGGTACATTTACGTTGGTTAAATAAAAAAAAAAAAAAAGAAAATATAAAAGAAGAACAAGTCACGTAGATGGATTGGGAATAGCGATTCTTTTTTTTTTTTTTTTTTAAAATTAAATGCTGTATCCTTCGTTGAGAAAGAACACGCTTAAAATCAAGTGAAACCGACTTGTGTACACAAAAATTGTAATTCGAATAACTGTATTTCATTTCTTCATATCCAACGCATACTTCATAACAATTTTAACAATGGCACACGACCGGTACATTACGTAAAGTTAGTGTAGAAAACAGCGATATGTTTACATATGTTCATTCGTTACAACATTCGGTTACAAACATTCTTCACGCTGTAATATTACAGTAGAGAAGTAATAAAAAAAAGAAAAAAAAAAGAAACGTTGCAATTTACATACGTCCGAGGGTTGTTTGAATTTTAATTTTTGCACAACTGCGATATTTTTCGTTGCGAATATATTTCCAAACGTCACGAATCTTTTTATTAATTGATTTCATCTACGATATAGTTAAATTGTCGAACGATTTCCATAATTTTATTTCCAGCTGTGTCGAAAGTTGATTCGGATCCGACAAGTAGATTAAATTTTAGTTTATAAATTTTGCAAAAATTATAACGAATTCTCGATCATGTTCTGAAGAATTTAAGACAACAAACTTATTAAGATTCGGGGAACTTGATAGAATAAATTAACTTTCTACACAGCAATTTTTTTATGAGAAAAAAAAGGAGCTAATTGAGTAGAATTTCTTTGAAGAATTACTTTGAGCTGGAAATTAGGAATTAATAATTACTATAAACAGTATGAATATAATGATACAATAACAAAATGCAACAATATAAATAATGCGATAATAAACGAATAAAATTTAGGAAATATGCACATAGAATTAAGAATAATTATTATGTATATCAAATATATATAATAATTAAGAATAATTATAAAAAATTGAATCTTAAACAATGGATGTAATTAAAAACATAAATTCGAAATCTAGTATCGGTAACATTCCTGATGAAATTATATCGAGATTTCTTTAATGTTCTTCAAATTCCTCCAAATATATTAAATATATATAATAATTAAGAATAATTATAAAGAATTGAATCTTAAACAATCGATGCAATTAAAAAACATAAATTCGGAATCTAGTACCGGTAACATTCCTGATGAAATTATATCGAGATTTCTTCAATGTTCTTCAAATTCCTC
>SMSQ01026059.1:13682-26101 GCA_019453375.1 Ctenoplectra terminalis
TCTTGTTGGATGACCAACCTACGTATACACGCCGAATCATGCTAAATGGATAACTAAGATTCCGTCATTAGTCATTCCGAACTCAAAAACAAGGTAAAAGTCCGTGTGACTTAACCCCAAACCAAGGGCCACCACTACCCTCTCTATACCACGCGGATTTCGGTTATAAGTCGGTGCGCGCCAATAAAAGAGAGCTTTTTGTACCATCCTTTGCGGTCGACAGTAGATATTCTTGTGTCACAAACGAAGCGTTGGAGCTACATCCGAGGATCCCAACAGTCTACAAAAATTCATTTACAAGATCTATCGGAATAATGATAGATAAAATATTGAAAGCGCTTATATGCGCCATCCGTATCAGAAAACCAAACTGTGTCGAGCGCTTATATGCGCCCTCCGTGTCACAGAAGCAAAATTTCTAAGCGCGTATATGCGCCCACAGTAGCCAAGGGGTTAACCCTCTATGGGACCGTGTGACTTAAAAGTTACAAACTGATGTATCTATATTTTAAAAAATTAATTTTGTTTAGTTATCACTGCACTATTAAATTTGATTACTGTAATAATTTAATTACAGTAATTATTAGTTAAAACATTTTTAAGTCAAAGTGAAAAATTCTAATCAATCGTAATTTTTTCTCCAATAAGCAGACAAAATTCGGCCTATAGAGGGTTAATTGAGAAATATTTCATATTTTCTTTAGCAATGCACAGTGTATCATTTTATTTCTTATTTCTCTTTTGTTATCTAACCCTATATGGGATCGTGTGACTTAAAAGTTACAAACTGATGTATCTATATTTTAAAAAATTAATTTTCTTTAGTTATCGCTGCGCTATTAAATTTGATTACTATATTACTGTAGTGGCACCACGATCCATCTACAGTAATTATTAGTTAAAACATTTTCAAATCAAAGTAAAAAACTGTAATCAATCGTTATTTTTTCTCCAATAAGCAGACAAAATTCGGGCTATAGCGGGTTAAAAACAAGTTGAAAACAAATTAACCCTCTATGGGACCGTGTGATTTAAAAGTTACAAACTGATGTGTCTATATTTAAAAAAATTAATTTTCTTTAGTTATCGCTGCACTATTAAATTTGATTACTGTATCACTGTAGTGATACCACAATCCATCAACAGTAATTATTAGTTAAAACATTTTCAAATCAAATTGAAAAACTGTAATCAATCGTAATTTTTTCTCCAATAAGCAGACAAAATTCAGGCTGCAGAGGGTTAAAACAATACAGTTGGTACGCTGTACGCTAATACGCTTGAATAAGCGAGAATGATAGAAATAAATCGTATTCACGTGAATATTGATAACCCAATACGGCTTGTTGAACAAAATACTAAATATTCAGCGCATTGTGTCTCGCGACCTATTCATTACAATTATTAGCGGTAGAAAGTCAATAAGATGGAGTGCCTACACTCGAGGCGATACTCACGTTTTCGAGGAATCGTCGAAGAGCTATTTTCGTCACTCGCCGAGAAACGCCGTTTGTTTTGTTGGCCCTCTAAAGCACGGCCGTGTAGTTGAGTATGTATTCAAGTACGTATTCGCGATTCATAACGAATCGCAGGCGAAAACGCCGAATTCCCGTCCGTTTGAATTCAATGTGTCATCTGCTCGAATGAATTTGAAACGCGTCTAAATTTGCTTTGCTTTAGCAGGCTTTGAAGTAATGCAAATGATATATTCTTAACGAGATGTAAAAATGAAGGATTAAAATGGTTGCAGGTTAGAACTGAATAAAAATTTCTTTATAAATTTTAATTCTTTTTTTCTTTTTCCTTTAGGTATACGATATAAGATGAAATATGAGTTTCATAATTTTTATACAAGAAAGAAAGTGTAATCTAGGAAACAAGTGTAATTGAGAGTACAGATGACCTTTAAATTGTGCTCGAGTTAATTAAACTTAATTCTTAATTGAAATAGTATATTTTGTGGACTGAGTTTTTTTGTTAATAAAAGCAAGTACGTAATGACTAATTTTGTTAAAAAAATAACAGCTAATTTTTAATTCGACGATTAATGATCGAATCATCATGATAAATATGATACAATAGTGATACTTTCAATGGAAAAATATTTTTTTCTCTTGTTATTTAAAGTCTGGTAAAGTAACTTATGGATTCTTTTCTTTTCTTTTTTTTAATTTATTATTTATCGTCGCATCAACCACTTGTGGGTTATTAGCGACTCTATGTATTCTTGTATAATTTAACATATTTTAAATATTTTAGGAGTTCCAGTATCGATTTACTATCGTAGTACTCTCGAGGAACGGAAAAATCGTTCTAAAAATAAAAATACGTTTTTATCGAATGTTCCTGCCATTGTAAGGTATTTTTATTGTTGCAACAAGCGATTGCAGTTGTGCGATGTTTAATGTATTTTTAGCTTGGTAAAGCAGTCATTACACGCGCAACGCATACCAGACCGAAGAATTTTAACGAGCGACGATAAGAATTCAACTGCAATGAGCTTAACCGAATATTGTTCTCGTTATACTTAAACAAATGTAAATAAGATTTAATCTTGCAGATGCGATAAAATAAAAATTCTGATACTCGAGATTAACGATAAGCGATCGTAACGAAATAATGTCGACTCGTTAACACTAAACCTACCGACGATTAAACTGTACCTACTTGTATCAAAGAAATTACGATAATAGATACTTAGGAAAATACACAATGCTAGAGAAACAAATCTTTGACAATATATTTTACGGAAAATCACAAAAAAATATTGAAAAGTGCACGGTTAATAATTTATAAAATTTCGAGAAGAAATTACGAAACGGTCATTTGACCGCTTTGATAGGTTTAGTGTTAATTGAAACTTAACAGTGATGGCGTATTTTTCTTGGATGACAATTACGTTACGCAATTATGCAATTAGCGGGATCTACTTCGTACTTGGTTATTAACCTGTCGTTAAACATTTTCAATACTTGGATCGAGACATTTAGCATCGCACAAACTGAAGAGTATCGCAGAATATATTGTGCTTAATTTAATGAACCGGTCGTAATGGATTGATATTATAATCTACGACGAGATTTATTGAATTGAGTTTGAACGAATAACTCATTATTTTGAGAATACACGAAATTGGATATTTTAAGGTATTTTAATGATATTTCATTTAATATTTAATTCATCGTAATAATATCAAACTGTATATTAATAATATTAACCCTCTTTTTGATATTTATTAGAAATATATTATGAATATATATATTGATTATAAAATTTAATTAATCGAAGTAAATTAAAACATTCGATGAAAATATAATTAAATATTAGGAATATTTAGTATTTCTATCATCTGTAAGAATTTGGTTAATCATTATAAACTTTGCAATAAAATTATAATTATAATTACACTATTAATAGTTTATATTTCTGCTTAAATCATAAGTGAATAATTTAACATTTTGGCAAACGTTGTAATCTAAACATTACAATGCAATAATATTTCCTTTGACGAACGTCAAACAGATTGTGTAAATGAATACTGTACACCAAGATACAATATTTAACTACGTTACAACTAGTCGTGACTGCATTACATCCAAAACACGTTCGAAGTTCGCTTCGATCCGATCACCACGAGCTCCAACTATAATAACCTGGTAGAAATTTTCATGCGATCACCATAGTTTGCTAAACCAACTTGTAGATCGTGTACTAACTAGACCATGAACAGACAACTATAACTAGGTTACAACTACATGTAAACCAAAAATTAGATATCAATACTCAAAACCAAAATCAATTTAGTACTAGAACTACCGATAATTAAGGTATACTTATTCGTACCAATGAAATCAAAATGAAAGACAGATGGAAGAGTGTTACTATTGATTAAATATTGAATTTTTCAAGCGTTTTATTTTAGAAATAATATATTATAGTTTTCCTTGGTTTTCGTAACTTTTACATAGTGTGATAAACAAAGAAACTCTTTATCCATATTTTTTACAGAAAATCTCTAAAAATGTACCACAATAAATTAGTAAAAATTCCATAGGAAATTACAAATTAATCATTTTGAACATGTTAATAATTGTACTCTTAATATCTATCTGTTAGTTAAGATTACAAATTACATTAATAACTCTATGAGTAATTTTTCAAAAGTAATTGTATCGTTATCATTAATGTATAAATCATGATTAATATAAAAATGTAAATTCTCTTATTATAACTAGAGAACTGCAATAATCAGCCTTAGTTCTTTCGCTACGAAAGTCGAATATATACACCTTCAGAATTTAAGTAATTATTTGCTCAAAACATAAGTACAGAGAGTAATTTTTATTTTCATTTATAATTATTACATCATGATTCATTATACAGAATACCTAAATTTTTCTACACATATTTATTCCATATTAACAAAAATTTTGTTCAACAGGTGCTTTAGCAATAGAGTTAACACGTTAAACGTTACGTCAATTTTGGTCAACCTTTCGTTAAGCTGTGTGCTGTGATACTAATTCAGAAACGTTTGGTCGCAAAATAGCTAAGAACTTAAGAAGAAAATTGTAAACGCCTGCAAAGGAAAGTCGTATCTTTGTTTAATGCGATTTAACAGAATTTGATGAACTATAAGGTACTAGCATCCTTCTCTGTTTCGCCCGAAATATTAACACGACTGATTTACATTTGTTAGAATTGTATTTTAAGATAACATACATCCGTGATAGTTCAGTTCTCTCACGAAAAAGCACGCGTCCGTCCTACAGTATTCAGGAATATTTTAAAATTTGAGGAAGATCGGTTCAGTAATTCTTGAGTTTTATGCGAGCATAAAAATCGACTCTCTCTTTACATAGAATGTCCCGAACAAAGTAACCTTTGTTATTTATTATACTAAATTTATTACATTTACATTATATTATATTAAATCTTTATTACATTAACCCAAACAAAGCTTAAACAAGTAACAATCTAAAATGATTTTCCTTTGCGAAAATGTCAAATTCGGTTTCGTTAACGGGTTATTAACACTAGAAATGACTGGTTCGTAATTTCTCATAGCAATTTTATAAATTTACAGTGGCGCATTTCCAGGGATTTTCTATAATTTTTTGCAAAAAATATGCACAAAGAATTATTACCCTTATTGTAAGAATTTTTTCAAATACTCATCTTGATTTCTTTGCTACAAATAAATCTATTTCAATCGTCGGTAGTTCTAGTGTTAACAAAAAACACTGACCAATTATAGAGCGAGAAAGGCGAACGGCCACCAGTGAGAGTACAATAGTATAGATTGTATAATAATATAGATTATCTTTTGAAATTAGCGATAACGTCAGTTCTCAAAAACCAACAACAACAAACGAAAATTTCAGTATTGGTCCACAGAGACCAGCGCGGCGCTTAACACGTTCGCGGACGTGAATGCTATAGCATTCATTTTCACGATGATGCAGAATGACATGAATGCTATAGCATTCAAATCTTGAAGTCAATTATTTTGAATTTAATTTTATATAACCTTATGATGTGTATTGTCGTGGATGCTATAGCATTCATTGTATATAACGATTAAAATATGATAATTTGACTGCCCTTGTAAAATGTGTTTAATCAAATTTCGGATATCACAACCAATTTAAAAAAAATCACTGTCAATCTTTGCACCTCGCTGAAACTTTTACTGTCCGCGAACGTGTTAACCAGTTAACTGTGGCGATCTCTTTGCAAAGCGATAATCGAGCGATGACGGGTACAGTTAACTCTCAAGAAGCTACGAATCCAATTCAAATTATTTACAATTTTTATTTGTTTGTTTTATTTCGTCTCGACCTCTAAACATTTTAAAAATATAAAAATTTACCCATATAATTTAGTTTTCGCCAAAATTACAATTTAAACATCAAATTGTAACAAAGTTTCACGCATCACGGATATAGCCGTCGTGACACAAAATTCTGCCACATCTCCATCACGGATATAGTAGTCACCACACTTAACTGGTTAACACTAGAACTACCGACGATTAAAGTAGATTTATTTGTACCAAGGAAATCACAATGATAGGTATTTGAAAAAAAATATACATCGCAAGATAATTAAACCTTTCTTCGTATTCTTTAAGAAAATCACTGAAAACTTCTGAAGGTACACCTTCCTTGATTCATAGAATTTATATGAAAAATTACAAACAAGTCATTTTGACCGCTTCGGTAGTTCTAGTGTTAACCGTTTGAGTCCGGCCAAAAATAAAGCGCAGCGCGATAGCGCTTTTCTTGTTTTGTATCGAAAATGCGAAGACGCTGCTGTTGTATACTTTACGCATTTATTGAGAGCAGTTGTAGTGATATCAGTAGCAGTTTTTATTCATTTAACTTAGTTGTTGATCAAAATTACTTGTTACATAACAATTAGTGTTAATTATAACCATTTTCATTGTTTCCCAAAAAAAATACTACGCATTTCATCCCGGACTTTTAGCATGTGCGTAAGAAAATTCTCCCGCACTCAAACGGTTAAAGTGTTAATCGGTATAAAACAAAAATACAATAATCTCTCGATAATACCGCTCCTATTTTATGTTACAGTGGCATAAGAGCGGATAAAACGATAAACATGAAATTCTCTCGTTGTAAGATTCTTTTTTTATGTGTTAGTTTACTGCTTCACCGGTCCTTACATAATCCTTGCACACAACTGTGCGCGCAACTTTCATGAGATTTCATTTTTAGAATCGCGCAGCGTTTATTGGTCGTTTCGAAGAACATTGGTTCTTCTTTATGGTTCCTCTTTATCGCGAGTTTTTCGCGCGAGTTTAACATTGGCACAACTGATGAACTTTAGCAACGATTCGCCTTCGGGCGAACGTAGGCACAATGCACAGGAACGGAGTTTTGCAACGACAGAAAACGGGCCATCGCGATGGCACGATTTTATGAGTTACGCCGCGTGGCAAACAAACGACGATTGTTACGATTTATTCTTCGCTCGTGGTCACACGCTGCGTAACAAGATCAAAGATAAGCGTTCTTTTATCGATTCTCCATCGAATGCTCCGTTGAGAGTTGCACGATCCGATAATCGAGTTAGAAAACGAATTATTTTCTACGAGATATTAAATACTTAGAAATGAGACAGAGTTGATTTGGGTGTTCCTTTTAAAGCTATTGAAAATTCTTGGGTGCAGAGTTCAATTCTATTGGAAATTCCAGAATGTTGCAAGCAGCGGTTTAATCGTTTCTGGAACGTGTAATTTTACTGTCAGTGTAATTTACGAATAGTTCACCCTACGGATGATTGTGAAATAAGTCAGGGAAACAAACGACTCGTGACCGTTTCTTGTTGAAGAAAAATGATTAAACTGGTATTTGCTAGCATGTAGAGTATTTAAAGAAAAAAAGAATGTATGTGAATTAACTTGAAAAACTAAATTAAAAAAACAAATAGTACGTATTGAATATAATAATATTTTTATTGGATATTTAAGTTACGAAAATCAAACGAAACTACGATATATTACTTCTAAAACAGAACGCTTGAAAGATTCCATATTTAATTCCAGCATTGAAATGAAACTTTTTTAGCAAATATTCTTCAGCTTGAAATAGTCAAAAGTACCATTTATGCTAAATTTATAAGAATTCTAAAGAATAATAGAAAAAGAAAAATAAATAGTACGTATTGAATATAATAATACTTTGATTGAATCTTTAAGTTACGAAAATCAAACGAAACTACGATATATTACTTCTAAAACAGAACGCTTAAAAGATTCTATATTTAATTCTACCATTAAGATGAAACTTTTTTAATAAATATTCTTCAGCTTGAAATAGTCGAAAGTATCATTTGCGCTAAATTTATAAGAATTCTAAAGAATAAAAATAGGAAAAGAATATAATAATACTTTGATTGAATCTTTAAGTTACGAAAACCGAACGAAGCTTGAAAAATTCTATATTTAATTCTACCATTAAGATGAAACTTTTTTAGTAAATATTCTTCAGCTTGATATAATCAAAAGTATCATTTGTGCTAAATTAATAAGAACTCTAAAGAATAAAAACAGGAAAGAAATAAATCATTTTTTTCTTTTTTTTCTAGATAGTCGTGCTTCAGCGAAACAAATTTCATTGTGAATCATGGTTTCGATAAAATATGGTAAACAAATTCAAAGCTGCCTCCGAATCGTATTTCGCTAGAGTCGCGAATTTACCGAGAGAGTAATCCGCGAAAATACGCGACAGCAGAAGCAGCCGGGAACATTTGTCTCTCGGAGCATAGCGATGCTCGAGCCTTTTCCCTCCTCTGTTCTTTCGCCCGATTTCCCTTTCTCCCGGCACTTTTCATTCTAAATGCACCTGTCTCCGTTCCATTTTGTCGAACAACAGCCGACGAGCCCCGTTCCTCTTATCGATTTCTCGTTTCGTTGCGCTGAAGAACCGTTCTAGGAGGTAATGCAGTGAAAATCGTTGATAATCGCAGAACTTCGGAACAGAGAACTTAAAACCAAAGACCTAACGGAGGTTGAACAACACCGAGGAATTTGTTTCTCAACTTATACGCTTTCGTTTCGGATAATTTCGTACGGATCCGCACGATCGAAGCTTCATCGCGCGGAATATTTAACGAACCGAACTGAAAATTGATCCCTAATAGCCAATTCGGACGATGCTTTTGATCGATTCAGAACAAATATCGAAGCGGTAATAGTTTCGGTACAGGAAGGTTATCTAATACTGCCAGGGTTTCGAATTTGGGGAAAATTAATATTTATTAACCCTCTATAGTCTGAATTTTGTCTGCTTATTGGAGAAAAAATTACGATTAATTACAGTTTTTCACTTTTATTTAAAAATGTTTTAACTAATAATTACTGTAGATGGATCGTGGTGCCACTACATTAATACAGTAATCAAATTTAATAGCGCAGCGATAACTAAACAAAATTAATTTTTTAAAATATAGATACATCAGTTTGTAACTTTTAAGTCACACGGTCTCATAGAGGGTTAAATAACAAAAGAGAAATAAGAAACAAAATGATACACTGTGCATTGCTAAAGAAAATATGAAATATTTCTCAATTAACCCTCTGTAGCCTGAATTTTGTCTGCTTATTGGAGAAAAAATTACGATTGGTTACAGTTTTTCACTTTGATTTGAAAATATTTTAACTAATAATTACTGTAGATGGATCGTGGTGTCGCTACAATAACGCAGTAATGAAATTTAATAGTGCAGTGATAACTGAACAGAATTAATTTTTTAAAATATAGACACATCAGTTTGTAACTTTTAAGTCGCACGGTCCCATAGAGGGTCAACACAACGAATCTCACTTGTGATATTCATTTTGATTACATTTTGATACAGATTTTGACACGAAATTATGACCACGAGTCTCACTCGTGATACTCGTGTTTGACCCAAAATTGTAACCACGAGTCTCGCTCGCGATATTCATACTTGGTCTGAAATTGTGATCACGAGTTAGACTCGTCAAAGCATGGGAAGGGGTTAATATTTGTTGGATACGAAAATAATAAGAGGGGGGAAACGAAAGTAAACAACAAGGGGAAAGTCGTATAAATAATCTAAGCTTCGAGCTCCGATGACCGGTTTACAACAGGGCCTAATGACAAAAGACGAACCCGCGAACGCTCACTGCTTAACTCTTTGAAGCTTGGTGGGATTAAAAGTATCCCACCTTTTTAATACCTAAATATGCATAGTGGAACATAAATAGTCCTCTATTAAATACGTGAGTTAATGTAAACCACTGTGCTATGGATAATTTTTAATTTTCAAGATGGTATAGAAAATATCGCTGTTTGCATATTTAGTTATTAATAAGGCGGGGCGCTTAACACATTAAGGACCGCTCACGAGTTTTCTCGTGTTTCGCGTTCCGTCTGTTACGGATGGATCACGAAATAACCGGTGTTTTCTACACGCTGTCTTTAGATGTCACCTGCTTTGATACATTATATCTACTTTGCGTATTTAAGTATTTACATGAATAGACAATGTATCAAACTTGATGATTAAATCCTTGGTCTTCCAAGAATCTAACAAGGACCATTGATGATTTTCAATAATACCTAGAATGCATCTTATTATATAATTTCTGAAAGTTTCACAAAAATTGCTTCATAAGTAACAAAGTTATGATGATTTTAGAACGTAAAAGTTTGCCCAAAAACGTGCGGTCCCAGGCGTATGTCTTACACATTTTTTTGCGGTCCTTAATGTGTTAAAACCCTACCATGCTTTAAAGAGTTAAAACAGGGATGAGTAACCCGTGGCCCGCCACACTTTCTCGTTCGACCCTTCGAAGATTTTACATTTTGACTTTTAAAAATTGCTACAATGTCCCGTAGCCTCATCGTACACCAGGCGTGTTAACTTAATTTTTGGAAACGATACCGACATCGTGGATAATCTTTTTCCATGTACGTATATCTTTCGCTGTTTTTTTAATAGTACTTCTATTAACGTGAGTTTTATTTCTGTAACTTTTTACACTAGCTTTATTTTGTTATTAAAGAGATGATTTGAGTTCGTCAGTGTTTGTATTATCATAAGTTTCTCAAATGCAGCCCGAACAACATTTTTAAATTTATAACTGGCCCGTTGTAAAAAATGCTTGCTCATCCCTGATTTAAAACGTTGAGCCGAGCAGTCTGTTATCGAGCGTTGTTCCCTCTTTGAGAATCGCATATGCATTGTACAGAGATTGTTGCCGGTATTCGCATTTAGCAGATTAAAGAGCTATTTCTTACATTATTAATATTTCATATCAATAAATTATATTAGTTACGACCATCGCGCGATTGTCTCTTTGCACACGAGGAAAAATGACGAAACTGTGCTAGTTATAACGTTCCAGTATAAAATTGATTTTATTTTCTTAATTAGATATTACACGACTCCATATTTACAATCCCTTTCACATTAAGCAATTTTCTACTAATAACCGAAAGCAGCGTTCACATATTTCCCTACTCTTTTTAATATTTTTACCACAGTAATATTTTTATTTTTTTATTTTTTTTTGAAGGAAGGTGAAATCCTGTTTACACAACCAGGATGAAAATTCTCTGTCGTGTCGGACTCTCATACTAGGATTGCTCTCGTACTAAAACACAGCCTTTCACATCCCGGAGAACGTAATGAAAAACGTATTCACGTCTGTTTCGTCAGATTGCAAATAATAAAATAATTTTAGCCTCTAGGTTTACCGCGTGAGAGTTTTTCGGCGAGGATACATAATCGTACGAAAGTTGCTTTCCGTTATTATCGAAAAACCGCGTCGTCTGAACAGGCTGTAAGTCCATCGCTGGTTCGTTTCCCACTTCAATCGGATCGTTACTCTCGATTGTGATTTGTCAGCGAAATATTAATTGCTTTGATTCACCGGTCGCTTCCGGTTATCCCTGGTTCAGCTTGATTTTGTCTCAAACGATTCCTTCCATGAATTATGAAGCAGTCGTTGAGCGGTTTCCACGTTCCATTAAGTTAACGACTGGGGAGCGCTCGTTGTTTCGTCGGGTGTATTGCCGATAAAAGTAATTGTCGTCCTCGTCGGGACTCTCGTTCCCATGATTTCTTTGTTACCTGCGCAAACCTGATAGGCCGTGGTCGATTGTTGACAATTCGAATGAACGCTTGGACGTTTTAAATTGAAGTATTGGATTGGAGCAGGTAAATAGTATTGGATCGACACAGAACTGTGAGAGTTTACGATATGGGAAGAGATTGCTATATCGATCGACGAGTACAAGAGTAGTTTCGTTGATGAACATTGTAATTTGTTTTTGTATTTCACGTAGGAAATAGATTTGTATTTTTATTTTGGCTTACTAATCGAAGGGAAGCTTTATTTCCTTTGTTTCCTTATTAAGATTTATTTCAAATTCATCCGAGTAAATTAATTTAATTAATTTGAAAGATGATCAGACGGTGAAATCTATGTTGAAAATATTTTAACCGTTACAAAATCGTTCCTGTTCTTCGAATTTCAAGAAAACTTATTAGAAAGTAGAAAGCGTATAAACTAGGCAGGGAAATTGTATCAATGATTAATTGTCTTTCGCGTATGCGACCTTGTTATTATAAGTACAAGCTTCTGAGTACTGAAGTGGAACGAAGTTTCGTAACAAGTGGCGCTAAATCGGAGTAATGCGTTCTGGGAACTTAACTTTTCAAATTAGACCATTTTAAATAGAAATACCATATTGTAATATTATGCTCTAAAATTGTACTTTGGTGCGTAAAAAACAAAACAAAAAAAAAGAAAGAAAAGAAAGAGAAACACTCACAGTACGATTACTTAACCCTCTATAGCCCGAATAATGTCTACTTATTGGAAAAAAAATTACGATTGATTACAATTTTTCAGTTTGATT
>SMSQ01026059.1:28742-48850 GCA_019453375.1 Ctenoplectra terminalis
TTTGTTTAATGTTATTTAACACGTTAAACGCCACGCCGATTTTGGTCGTCTTTTCGTTAAGCTGTGTGCTGCGATGTTAATTGAAAAATATTTGGTCGCAAAATAGTTAAGAATTTAAGAAGAAAATTGTAGAGGTTTGCAAAGGAAAGTGGTATCTTTGTTTAATGTGATTTAACACGTTAAACGCCACGCCGATTTTGGATGATTTTCCGTTAGGCTGTGTGCTGCGATACTAATTGAAAAATATTAGGTCGCAAGATCGTTAAGAATTTAAGAAAAAAATTGTAGAGGCATGCAAAGGAAAGTGGTATATTTGTTTAATGTTATTTAACACGTTAAACGCCACGCCGATTTTGGTCGTCTTTTCGTTAAGCTGTGTGCTGCGATGTTAATTGAAAAATATTTGGTCGGAAAATAGTTAAGAATTTAAGAAGAAAATTGTAGAGGTTTGCAAAGGAAAGTGGTATCTTTGTTTAATGTGATTTCACACGTTAAACGCCACGCTGATTTTGGATGGTTTTCCGTTAGGCTGTGTGCTGCGATGTTAATTGAAAAATATTAGGTCGCAAAATACTTAAGAATTTAAGAAGAAAATTGTAGAGGTTTGCAAAGGAAAGTGGTATCTTTGTTTAATGTGATTTAATAGAACCCATTAATGAATTATAAGGTATTATTTTTTGAAATTTATACTGTCACTTCTCAGAAACTAACGATGCATAAACGAAAATTTCAGCGTCGGTCCGCAGGGCCCGGCGTGACACTTAACGTGTTAACACTGGTTTAAAAATAGTCATACTTGAAGAACTTTATGTTTCTCGAATCAAGTGCAACCCGTAGATTAGATAAAAATGTAGATCGAGCAACGATCCATGAGATTATGAAGCGATCCGACTAAAAGAAATTAATTTACCACTTTGCGGACGAGTGTCGACAAATAGCCATCCAAGTCTGTGAAATTATTTTTCTCAGCGATAAGATACGCAACAGTGTACTAAACATTATTACCTTTTCTTTGTAAGAAAACCAGGGATTTTTGACGGTGAAGTCTTTGTTGAATTTAAATAAAGTTTTGGTTTCTATAACGCAAACGTTTGTAAGCAATAGAAGAGAGTTGTATATTTTGTGAGAGCCGTGCGTAGAGAATCGGCTAAGTGTGTCTTAGACTTGCATCTGCACTTAGGACTGCACTCTCCTTTTTTTTCCTAGGACACTTAGAAAAAGCCCAGGGTTAAAAACAGTCTGAGCAGGCACGTCGACTGGAGCAGGTCGAATAAAATATATTATTTACCGATAGCTTGTTTCTAATTTCTTCTCGCCTCGCTCGTTAATCTTCTTTACACGTTCAACGTGGCTTTTTGGTCAGCAAACGGTTAATACTTATTTGTTGCTAATTCACACTGGGATAAAAATAGAAATTTTTTGGAAAATTTAATGTGTTAGAAAATCACGGTAGACAAACGGCTGAGGCAGGCCATGTGCATTTCGTCAAGGCGCTTCCCCACTTAACTCTCTATAGCCCGAATTTTGTTTGTTTATTGGAGAAAAAATTAGGATTGATTACAGTTTTTCACTTTGATTTGAAAATGTTTTAAGTAATAATTACTGTAGATGGATCGTGGTGTCACTACACTAATACAGTAATCAAATTTAATAGTTGACCACCAGTCTACCAGTTAATAATAACTCATTGCAAAAAAAAATATACAATTTACAATTCAGATAACAAACGAATAGATAACAATTTATTCCTCTATAGCACCATGTGACTTAAAAATTACACACTCGTGTATTTATGTTTTTTAAATTCGATTTTATTTACTTGTCGTTACACTGTTCAATTATATTATTGCACCACTGTTATGATATTAGACAGTCTATTTAAAACAGCTAGCAGTTTAGCAATTTTTTAATTAAACCTAGAAACTATAATTAATTTTAATTTCATTCTCATATAATCAAACAGAATTCAACTTATAGAGGGTTACTTCGTTTGACACCATTGTTAACCCTCTGTAGCCCGAATTTTGTTTGTTTATTGGAGAAAAAATTAGGATTGATTACAGTTTTTCACTTTGATTTGAAAATGTTTTAAATAATAATTACTGTAGATGGATCGTAGTGTCGCTACAGCGATACAGTAATCAAATTTAACAGTGCAGCGATAACTAAAGAAAATTAATTTTTTAAAATATAGATACATCAGTTTGTAACTTTTAGGTCACACGGTCCCATATAGGGTTAAGGGAAATTCCTTGGGACTTAGGGTAATAAAACTAAGGCAGGCATACAGGTGGAAACGTCCTCACGACTCACAGATAGTCCAGGAAGGACATTATTGTAGTAGCCTTCTACACGAGCGCACGTAATATTAACTCTTTGAAGCACGGTAGGATTGAAAGCGTCCCATCTTATTAATACCTAAATATGCATAGAGCGATATTTTCTACACCATCTTGAAAATTAAAAATTGTCCATAGCACAGTGGTTCATATTAATTCACGTATTTAATACATTTAGGGACTATTTGTATTCTACCATGCATATTTAAGTGTTAAAAAGGTGGAACACTTTTAATCCCACCAAGCTTCAAAGAATTAATACGTTAAACACCACGTCGATTTTGGTCGACTTTCCATTAGGCTGTATGCTGTGGTAGTAATTCAAAAGCAAAAGTGTGGTTGCAGAATAGTTAAGAATTTAAGAAGACAATTGTAAAGGCCTGCAAAGGAAAGTCGTATCGTTTAATGTGATTTAATAAAACACATTCGTAAATTATAAAGTATTATTTTTTGACACTAAAACTACCGATGATTGAAGTACACATATTTGTACCCAAAGAAATAAAAATGATAGGTGTTCTAAAAAAATACATAACTTAAGAAAAACAAATCTTTATCTATATTTTTTACAGAAAGTCATGAAAAATCGGCCAAATTGCATCATTGTAAATTTATAGAATTTCTACGAGAAATTAAAAGCCGGCCATTTTGACCGCTTTGGTAGTTTCAGAGTTAAAATTGGTTCTGTCGGTCCTTAGAAACCAACGGCGTCTAAACGAAAATTTCAGCGTCGGTCCGCAGGGACCGACGTCGCGCTTAACGTGTTAAACATAACATTAAAAACGCCCACAGGCTTTATTCTTTACTTACCGCTCGAATCCTGATTCCACGTTACAAATGTTTGTCAATTATAATAGAAAAATTTGTAAGAAATAAATCTGTATCCGGTAAATGCGAACTGGCAGCGATCTCGTTACAGTACGTATACAATTCTGAACAAGGAAAACGCTCGGTAATCGACTATTCAGCTCGACATTAAAACAGTGAGTGTCCTCGGGTAGTTTTCCAAGAGGGTCCTTTTGTTATTAGGCCATGTTGTAAAACGATCATCCAAGCTCGAAGCTCAGCTCGCCCAAGTGTTCAGGTTATTTACGTAACTTTCCTCTTGTCGTATATTTTCGTCTTCGTCCTCTTATTGTTTTCGTATCCAACAAATAATTAACTCTTTGACTACGGCAGATTTTGAGACGCGCCGGTCGTATTCATTTACAATATCTTGTTGGATGACCAACCTACGTATACACGCCGAATCATGCTAAATGGATAACTAAGATTCCGTCATTAGTCATTCCGAACTCAAAAACAAGGTAAAAGTCCGTGTGACTTAACCCCAAACCAAGGGCCACCACTACCCTCTCTATACCACGCGGATTTCGGTTATAAGTCGGTGCGCGCCAATAAAAGAGAGCTTTTTGTACCATCCTTTGCGGTCGACAGTAGATATTCTTGTGTCACAAACGAAGCGTTGGAGCTACATCCGAGGATCCCAACAGTCTACAAAAATTCATTTACAAGATCTATCGGAATAATGATAGATAAAATATTGAAAGCGCTTATATGCGCCATCCGTATCAGAAAACCAAACTGTGTCGAGCGCTTATATGCGCCCTCCGTGTCACAGAAGCAAAATTTCTAAGCGCGTATATGCGCCCACAGTAGCCAAGGGGTTAACCCTCTATGGGACCGTGTGACTTAAAAGTTACAAACTGATGTATCTATATTTTAAAAAATTAATTTTGTTTAGTTATCACTGCACTATTAAATTTGATTACTGTAATAATTTAATTACAGTAATTATTAGTTAAAACATTTTTAAGTCAAAGTGAAAAATTCTAATCAATCGTAATTTTTTCTCCAATAAGCAGACAAAATTCGGCCTATAGAGGGTTAATTGAGAAATATTTCATATTTTCTTTAGCAATGCACAGTGTATCATTTTATTTCTTATTTCTCTTTTGTTATCTAACCCTATATGGGATCGTGTGACTTAAAAGTTACAAACTGATGTATCTATATTTTAAAAAATTAATTTTCTTTAGTTATCGCTGCGCTATTAAATTTGATTACTATATTACTGTAGTGGCACCACGATCCATCTACAGTAATTATTAGTTAAAACATTTTCAAATCAAAGTAAAAAACTGTAATCAATCGTTATTTTTTCTCCAATAAGCAGACAAAATTCGGGCTATAGAGGGTTAAAAACAAGTTGAAAACAAATTAACCCTCTATGGGACCGTGTGATTTAAAAGTTACAAACTGATGTGTCTATATTTAAAAAAATTAATTTTCTTTAGTTATCGCTGCACTATTAAATTTGATTACTGTATCACTGTAGTGATACCACAATCCATCAACAGTAATTATTAGTTAAAACATTTTCAAATCAAATTGAAAAACTGTAATCAATCGTAATTTTTTCTCCAATAAGCAGACAAAATTCAGGCTGCAGAGGGTTAAAACAATACAGTTGGTACGCTGTACGCTAATACGCTTGAATAAGCGAGAATGATAGAAATAAATCGTATTCACGTGAATATTGATAACCCAATACGGCTTGTTGAACAAAATACTAAATATTCAGCGCATTGTGTCTCGCGACCTATTCATTACAATTATTAGCGGTAGAAAGTCAATAAGATGGAGTGCCTACACTCGAGGCGATACTCACGTTTTCGAGGAATCGTCGAAGAGCTATTTTCGTCACTCGCCGAGAAACGCCGTTTGTTTTGTTGGCCCTCTAAAGCACGGCCGTGTAGTTGAGTATGTATTCAAGTACGTATTCGCGATTCATAACGAATCGCAGGCGAAAACGCCGAATTCCCGTCCGTTTGAATTCAATGTGTCATCTGCTCGAATGAATTTGAAACGCGTCTAAATTTGCTTTGCTTTAGCAGGCTTTGAAGTAATGCAAATGATATATTCTTAACGAGATGTAAAAATGAAGGATTAAAATGGTTGCAGGTTAGAACTGAATAAAAATTTCTTTATAAATTTTAATTCTTTTTTTCTTTTTCCTTTAGGTATACGATATAAGATGAAATATGAGTTTCATAATTTTTATACAAGAAAGAAAGTGTAATCTAGGAAACAAGTGTAATTGAGAGTACAGATGACCTTTAAATTGTGCTCGAGTTAATTAAACTTAATTCTTAATTGAAATAGTATATTTTGTGGACTGAGTTTTTTTGTTAATAAAAGCAAGTACGTAATGACTAATTTTGTTAAAAAAATAACAGCTAATTTTTAATTCGACGATTAATGATCGAATCATCATGATAAATATGATACAATAGTGATACTTTCAATGGAAAAATATTTTTTTCTCTTGTTATTTAAAGTCTGGTAAAGTAACTTATGGATTCTTTTCTTTTCTTTTTTTTAATTTATTATTTATCGTCGCATCAACCACTTGTGGGTTATTAGCGACTCTATGTATTCTTGTATAATTTAACATATTTTAAATATTTTAGGAGTTCCAGTATCGATTTACTATCGTAGTACTCTCGAGGAACGGAAAAATCGTTCTAAAAATAAAAATACGTTTTTATCGAATGTTCCTGCCATTGTAAGGTATTTTTATTGTTGCAACAAGCGATTGCAGTTGTGCGATGTTTAATGTATTTTTAGCTTGGTAAAGCAGTCATTACACGCGCAACGCATACCAGACCGAAGAATTTTAACGAGCGACGATAAGAATTCAACTGCAATGAGCTTAACCGAATATTGTTCTCGTTATACTTAAACAAATGTAAATAAGATTTAATCTTGCAGATGCGATAAAATAAAAATTCTGATACTCGAGATTAACGATAAGCGATCGTAACGAAATAATGTCGACTCGTTAACACTAAACCTACCGACGATTAAACTGTACCTACTTGTATCAAAGAAATTACGATAATAGATACTTAGGAAAATACACAATGCTAGAGAAACAAATCTTTGACAATATATTTTACGGAAAATCACAAAAAAATATTGAAAAGTGCACGGTTAATAATTTATAAAATTTCGAGAAGAAATTACGAAACGGTCATTTGACCGCTTTGATAGGTTTAGTGTTAATTGAAACTTAACAGTGATGGCGTATTTTTCTTGGATGACAATTACGTTACGCAATTATGCAATTAGCGGGATCTACTTCGTACTTGGTTATTAACCTGTCGTTAAACATTTTCAATACTTGGATCGAGACATTTAGCATCGCACAAACTGAAGAGTATCGCAGAATATATTGTGCTTAATTTAATGAACCGGTCGTAATGGATTGATATTATAATCTACGACGAGATTTATTGAATTGAGTTTGAACGAATAACTCATTATTTTGAGAATACACGAAATTGGATATTTTAAGGTATTTTAATGATATTTCATTTAATATTTAATTCATCGTAATAATATCAAACTGTATATTAATAATATTAACCCTCTTTTTGATATTTATTAGAAATATATTATGAATATATATATTGATTATAAAATTTAATTAATCGAAGTAAATTAAAACATTCGATGAAAATATAATTAAATATTAGGAATATTTAGTATTTCTATCATCTGTAAGAATTTGGTTAATCATTATAAACTTTGCAATAAAATTATAATTATAATTACACTATTAATAGTTTATATTTCTGCTTAAATCATAAGTGAATAATTTAACATTTTGGCAAACGTTGTAATCTAAACATTACAATGCAATAATATTTCCTTTGACGAACGTCAAACAGATTGTGTAAATGAATACTGTACACCAAGATACAATATTTAACTACGTTACAACTAGTCGTGACTGCATTACATCCAAAACACGTTCGAAGTTCGCTTCGATCCGATCACCACGAGCTCCAACTATAATAACCTGGTAGAAATTTTCATGCGATCACCATAGTTTGCTAAACCAACTTGTAGATCGTGTACTAACTAGACCATGAACAGACAACTATAACTAGGTTACAACTACATGTAAACCAAAAATTAGATATCAATACTCAAAACCAAAATCAATTTAGTACTAGAACTACCGATAATTAAGGTATACTTATTCGTACCAATGAAATCAAAATGAAAGACAGATGGAAGAGTGTTACTATTGATTAAATATTGAATTTTTCAAGCGTTTTATTTTAGAAATAATATATTATAGTTTTCCTTGGTTTTCGTAACTTTTACATAGTGTGATAAACAAAGAAACTCTTTATCCATATTTTTTACAGAAAATCTCTAAAAATGTACCACAATAAATTAGTAAAAATTCCATAGGAAATTACAAATTAATCATTTTGAACATGTTAATAATTGTACTCTTAATATCTATCTGTTAGTTAAGATTACAAATTACATTAATAACTCTATGAGTAATTTTTCAAAAGTAATTGTATCGTTATCATTAATGTATAAATCATGATTAATATAAAAATGTAAATTCTCTTATTATAACTAGAGAACTGCAATAATCAGCCTTAGTTCTTTCGCTACGAAAGTCGAATATATACACCTTCAGAATTTAAGTAATTATTTGCTCAAAACATAAGTACAGAGAGTAATTTTTATTTTCATTTATAATTATTACATCATGATTCATTATACAGAATACCTAAATTTTTCTACACATATTTATTCCATATTAACAAAAATTTTGTTCAACAGGTGCTTTAGCAATAGAGTTAACACGTTAAACGTTACGTCAATTTTGGTCAACCTTTCGTTAAGCTGTGTGCTGTGATACTAATTCAGAAACGTTTGGTCGCAAAATAGCTAAGAACTTAAGAAGAAAATTGTAAACGCCTGCAAAGGAAAGTCGTATCTTTGTTTAATGCGATTTAACAGAATTTGATGAACTATAAGGTACTAGCATCCTTCTCTGTTTCGCCCGAAATATTAACACGACTGATTTACATTTGTTAGAATTGTATTTTAAGATAACATACATCCGTGATAGTTCAGTTCTCTCACGAAAAAGCACGCGTCCGTCCTACAGTATTCAGGAATATTTTAAAATTTGAGGAAGATCGGTTCAGTAATTCTTGAGTTTTATGCGAGCATAAAAATCGACTCTCTCTTTACATAGAATGTCCCGAACAAAGTAACCTTTGTTATTTATTATACTAAATTTATTACATTTACATTATATTATATTAAATCTTTATTACATTAACCCAAACAAAGCTTAAACAAGTAACAATCTAAAATGATTTTCCTTTGCGAAAATGTCAAATTCGGTTTCGTTAACGGGTTATTAACACTAGAAATGACTGGTTCGTAATTTCTCATAGCAATTTTATAAATTTACAGTGGCGCATTTCCAGGGATTTTCTATAATTTTTTGCAAAAAATATGCACAAAGAATTATTACCCTTATTGTAAGAATTTTTTCAAATACTCATCTTGATTTCTTTGCTACAAATAAATCTATTTCAATCGTCGGTAGTTCTAGTGTTAACAAAAAACACTGACCAATTATAGAGCGAGAAAGGCGAACGGCCACCAGTGAGAGTACAATAGTATAGATTGTATAATAATATAGATTATCTTTTGAAATTAGCGATAACGTCAGTTCTCAAAAACCAACAACAACAAACGAAAATTTCAGTATTGGTCCACAGAGACCAGCGCGGCGCTTAACACGTTCGCGGACGTGAATGCTATAGCATTCATTTTCACGATGATGCAGAATGACATGAATGCTATAGCATTCAAATCTTGAAGTCAATTATTTTGAATTTAATTTTATATAACCTTATGATGTGTATTGTCGTGGATGCTATAGCATTCATTGTATATAACGATTAAAATATGATAATTTGACTGCCCTTGTAAAATGTGTTTAATCAAATTTCGGATATCACAACCAATTTAAAAAAAATCACTGTCAATCTTTGCACCTCGCTGAAACTTTTACTGTCCGCGAACGTGTTAACCAGTTAACTGTGGCGATCTCTTTGCAAAGCGATAATCGAGCGATGACGGGTACAGTTAACTCTCAAGAAGCTACGAATCCAATTCAAATTATTTACAATTTTTATTTGTTTGTTTTATTTCGTCTCGACCTCTAAACATTTTAAAAATATAAAAATTTACCCATATAATTTAGTTTTCGCCAAAATTACAATTTAAACATCAAATTGTAACAAAGTTTCACGCATCACGGATATAGCCGTCGTGACACAAAATTCTGCCACATCTCCATCACGGATATAGTAGTCACCACACTTAACTGGTTAACACTAGAACTACCGACGATTAAAGTAGATTTATTTGTACCAAGGAAATCACAATGATAGGTATTTGAAAAAAAATATACATCGCAAGATAATTAAACCTTTCTTCGTATTCTTTAAGAAAATCACTGAAAACTTCTGAAGGTACACCTTCCTTGATTCATAGAATTTATATGAAAAATTACAAACAAGTCATTTTGACCGCTTCGGTAGTTCTAGTGTTAACCGTTTGAGTCCGGCCAAAAATAAAGCGCAGCGCGATAGCGCTTTTCTTGTTTTGTATCGAAAATGCGAAGACGCTGCTGTTGTATACTTTACGCATTTATTGAGAGCAGTTGTAGTGATATCAGTAGCAGTTTTTATTCATTTAACTTAGTTGTTGATCAAAATTACTTGTTACATAACAATTAGTGTTAATTATAACCATTTTCATTGTTTCCCAAAAAAAATACTACGCATTTCATCCCGGACTTTTAGCATGTGCGTAAGAAAATTCTCCCGCACTCAAACGGTTAAAGTGTTAATCGGTATAAAACAAAAATACAATAATCTCTCGATAATACCGCTCCTATTTTATGTTACAGTGGCATAAGAGCGGATAAAACGATAAACATGAAATTCTCTCGTTGTAAGATTCTTTTTTTATGTGTTAGTTTACTGCTTCACCGGTCCTTACATAATCCTTGCACACAACTGTGCGCGCAACTTTCATGAGATTTCATTTTTAGAATCGCGCAGCGTTTATTGGTCGTTTCGAAGAACATTGGTTCTTCTTTATGGTTCCTCTTTATCGCGAGTTTTTCGCGCGAGTTTAACATTGGCACAACTGATGAACTTTAGCAACGATTCGCCTTCGGGCGAACGTAGGCACAATGCACAGGAACGGAGTTTTGCAACGACAGAAAACGGGCCATCGCGATGGCACGATTTTATGAGTTACGCCGCGTGGCAAACAAACGACGATTGTTACGATTTATTCTTCGCTCGTGGTCACACGCTGCGTAACAAGATCAAAGATAAGCGTTCTTTTATCGATTCTCCATCGAATGCTCCGTTGAGAGTTGCACGATCCGATAATCGAGTTAGAAAACGAATTATTTTCTACGAGATATTAAATACTTAGAAATGAGACAGAGTTGATTTGGGTGTTCCTTTTAAAGCTATTGAAAATTCTTGGGTGCAGAGTTCAATTCTATTGGAAATTCCAGAATGTTGCAAGCAGCGGTTTAATCGTTTCTGGAACGTGTAATTTTACTGTCAGTGTAATTTACGAATAGTTCACCCTACGGATGATTGTGAAATAAGTCAGGGAAACAAACGACTCGTGACCGTTTCTTGTTGAAGAAAAATGATTAAACTGGTATTTGCTAGCATGTAGAGTATTTAAAGAAAAAAAGAATGTATGTGAATTAACTTGAAAAACTAAATTAAAAAAACAAATAGTACGTATTGAATATAATAATATTTTTATTGGATATTTAAGTTACGAAAATCAAACGAAACTACGATATATTACTTCTAAAACAGAACGCTTGAAAGATTCCATATTTAATTCCAGCATTGAAATGAAACTTTTTTAGCAAATATTCTTCAGCTTGAAATAGTCAAAAGTACCATTTATGCTAAATTTATAAGAATTCTAAAGAATAATAGAAAAAGAAAAATAAATAGTACGTATTGAATATAATAATACTTTGATTGAATCTTTAAGTTACGAAAATCAAACGAAACTACGATATATTACTTCTAAAACAGAACGCTTAAAAGATTCTATATTTAATTCTACCATTAAGATGAAACTTTTTTAATAAATATTCTTCAGCTTGAAATAGTCGAAAGTATCATTTGCGCTAAATTTATAAGAATTCTAAAGAATAAAAATAGGAAAAGAATATAATAATACTTTGATTGAATCTTTAAGTTACGAAAACCGAACGAAGCTTGAAAAATTCTATATTTAATTCTACCATTAAGATGAAACTTTTTTAGTAAATATTCTTCAGCTTGATATAATCAAAAGTATCATTTGTGCTAAATTAATAAGAACTCTAAAGAATAAAAACAGGAAAGAAATAAATCATTTTTTTCTTTTTTTTCTAGATAGTCGTGCTTCAGCGAAACAAATTTCATTGTGAATCATGGTTTCGATAAAATATGGTAAACAAATTCAAAGCTGCCTCCGAATCGTATTTCGCTAGAGTCGCGAATTTACCGAGAGAGTAATCCGCGAAAATACGCGACAGCAGAAGCAGCCGGGAACATTTGTCTCTCGGAGCATAGCGATGCTCGAGCCTTTTCCCTCCTCTGTTCTTTCGCCCGATTTCCCTTTCTCCCGGCACTTTTCATTCTAAATGCACCTGTCTCCGTTCCATTTTGTCGAACAACAGCCGACGAGCCCCGTTCCTCTTATCGATTTCTCGTTTCGTTGCGCTGAAGAACCGTTCTAGGAGGTAATGCAGTGAAAATCGTTGATAATCGCAGAACTTCGGAACAGAGAACTTAAAACCAAAGACCTAACGGAGGTTGAACAACACCGAGGAATTTGTTTCTCAACTTATACGCTTTCGTTTCGGATAATTTCGTACGGATCCGCACGATCGAAGCTTCATCGCGCGGAATATTTAACGAACCGAACTGAAAATTGATCCCTAATAGCCAATTCGGACGATGCTTTTGATCGATTCAGAACAAATATCGAAGCGGTAATAGTTTCGGTACAGGAAGGTTATCTAATACTGCCAGGGTTTCGAATTTGGGGAAAATTAATATTTATTAACCCTCTATAGTCTGAATTTTGTCTGCTTATTGGAGAAAAAATTACGATTAATTACAGTTTTTCACTTTTATTTAAAAATGTTTTAACTAATAATTACTGTAGATGGATCGTGGTGCCACTACATTAATACAGTAATCAAATTTAATAGCGCAGCGATAACTAAACAAAATTAATTTTTTAAAATATAGATACATCAGTTTGTAACTTTTAAGTCACACGGTCTCATAGAGGGTTAAATAACAAAAGAGAAATAAGAAACAAAATGATACACTGTGCATTGCTAAAGAAAATATGAAATATTTCTCAATTAACCCTCTGTAGCCTGAATTTTGTCTGCTTATTGGAGAAAAAATTACGATTGGTTACAGTTTTTCACTTTGATTTGAAAATATTTTAACTAATAATTACTGTAGATGGATCGTGGTGTCGCTACAATAACGCAGTAATGAAATTTAATAGTGCAGTGATAACTGAACAGAATTAATTTTTTAAAATATAGACACATCAGTTTGTAACTTTTAAGTCGCACGGTCCCATAGAGGGTCAACACAACGAATCTCACTTGTGATATTCATTTTGATTACATTTTGATACAGATTTTGACACGAAATTATGACCACGAGTCTCACTCGTGATACTCGTGTTTGACCCAAAATTGTAACCACGAGTCTCGCTCGCGATATTCATACTTGGTCTGAAATTGTGATCACGAGTTAGACTCGTCAAAGCATGGGAAGGGGTTAATATTTGTTGGATACGAAAATAATAAGAGGGGGGAAACGAAAGTAAACAACAAGGGGAAAGTCGTATAAATAATCTAAGCTTCGAGCTCCGATGACCGGTTTACAACAGGGCCTAATGACAAAAGACGAACCCGCGAACGCTCACTGCTTAACTCTTTGAAGCTTGGTGGGATTAAAAGTATCCCACCTTTTTAATACCTAAATATGCATAGTGGAACATAAATAGTCCTCTATTAAATACGTGAGTTAATGTAAACCACTGTGCTATGGATAATTTTTAATTTTCAAGATGGTATAGAAAATATCGCTGTTTGCATATTTAGTTATTAATAAGGCGGGGCGCTTAACACATTAAGGACCGCTCACGAGTTTTCTCGTGTTTCGCGTTCCGTCTGTTACGGATGGATCACGAAATAACCGGTGTTTTCTACACGCTGTCTTTAGATGTCACCTGCTTTGATACATTATATCTACTTTGCGTATTTAAGTATTTACATGAATAGACAATGTATCAAACTTGATGATTAAATCCTTGGTCTTCCAAGAATCTAACAAGGACCATTGATGATTTTCAATAATACCTAGAATGCATCTTATTATATAATTTCTGAAAGTTTCACAAAAATTGCTTCATAAGTAACAAAGTTATGATGATTTTAGAACGTAAAAGTTTGCCCAAAAACGTGCGGTCCCAGGCGTATGTCTTACACATTTTTTTGCGGTCCTTAATGTGTTAAAACCCTACCATGCTTTAAAGAGTTAAAACAGGGATGAGTAACCCGTGGCCCGCCACACTTTCTCGTTCGACCCTTCGAAGATTTTACATTTTGACTTTTAAAAATTGCTACAATGTCCCGTAGCCTCATCGTACACCAGGCGTGTTAACTTAATTTTTGGAAACGATACCGACATCGTGGATAATCTTTTTCCATGTACGTATATCTTTCGCTGTTTTTTTAATAGTACTTCTATTAACGTGAGTTTTATTTCTGTAACTTTTTACACTAGCTTTATTTTGTTATTAAAGAGATGATTTGAGTTCGTCAGTGTTTGTATTATCATAAGTTTCTCAAATGCAGCCCGAACAACATTTTTAAATTTATAACTGGCCCGTTGTAAAAAATGCTTGCTCATCCCTGATTTAAAACGTTGAGCCGAGCAGTCTGTTATCGAGCGTTGTTCCCTCTTTGAGAATCGCATATGCATTGTACAGAGATTGTTGCCGGTATTCGCATTTAGCAGATTAAAGAGCTATTTCTTACATTATTAATATTTCATATCAATAAATTATATTAGTTACGACCATCGCGCGATTGTCTCTTTGCACACGAGGAAAAATGACGAAACTGTGCTAGTTATAACGTTCCAGTATAAAATTGATTTTATTTTCTTAATTAGATATTACACGACTCCATATTTACAATCCCTTTCACATTAAGCAATTTTCTACTAATAACCGAAAGCAGCGTTCACATATTTCCCTACTCTTTTTAATATTTTTACCACAGTAATATTTTTATTTTTTTATTTTTTTTTTGAAGGAAGGTGAAATCCTGTTTACACAACCAGGATGAAAATTCTCTGTCGTGTCGGACTCTCATACTAGGATTGCTCTCGTACTAAAACACAGCCTTTCACATCCCGGAGAACGTAATGAAAAACGTATTCACGTCTGTTTCGTCAGATTGCAAATAATAAAATAATTTTAGCCTCTAGGTTTACCGCGTGAGAGTTTTTCGGCGAGGATACATAATCGTACGAAAGTTGCTTTCCGTTATTATCGAAAAACCGCGTCGTCTGAACAGGCTGTAAGTCCATCGCTGGTTCGTTTCCCACTTCAATCGGATCGTTACTCTCGATTGTGATTTGTCAGCGAAATATTAATTGCTTTGATTCACCGGTCGCTTCCGGTTATCCCTGGTTCAGCTTGATTTTGTCTCAAACGATTCCTTCCATGAATTATGAAGCAGTCGTTGAGCGGTTTCCACGTTCCATTAAGTTAACGACTGGGGAGCGCTCGTTGTTTCGTCGGGTGTATTGCCGATAAAAGTAATTGTCGTCCTCGTCGGGACTCTCGTTCCCATGATTTCTTTGTTACCTGCGCAAACCTGATAGGCCGTGGTCGATTGTTGACAATTCGAATGAACGCTTGGACGTTTTAAATTGAAGTATTGGATTGGAGCAGGTAAATAGTATTGGATCGACACAGAACTGTGAGAGTTTACGATATGGGAAGAGATTGCTATATCGATCGACGAGTACAAGAGTAGTTTCGTTGATGAACATTGTAATTTGTTTTTGTATTTCACGTAGGAAATAGATTTGTATTTTTATTTTGGCTTACTAATCGAAGGGAAGCTTTATTTCCTTTGTTTCCTTATTAAGATTTATTTCAAATTCATCCGAGTAAATTAATTTAATTAATTTGAAAGATGATCAGACGGTGAAATCTATGTTGAAAATATTTTAACCGTTACAAAATCGTTCCTGTTCTTCGAATTTCAAGAAAACTTATTAGAAAGTAGAAAGCGTATAAACTAGGCAGGGAAATTGTATCAATGATTAATTGTCTTTCGCGTATGCGACCTTGTTATTATAAGTACAAGCTTCTGAGTACTGAAGTGGAACGAAGTTTCGTAACAAGTGGCGCTAAATCGGAGTAATGCGTTCTGGGAACTTAACTTTTCAAATTAGACCATTTTAAATAGAAATACCATATTGTAATATTATGCTCTAAAATTGTACTTTGGTGCGTAAAAAACAAAACAAAAAAAAAGAAAGAAAAGAAAGAGAAACACTCACAGTACGATTACTTAACCCTCTATAGCCCGAATAATGTCTACTTATTGGAAAAAAAATTACGATTGATTACAATTTTTCAGTTTGATTTGAAAATGTTTTAACTAATAATTACCGTAGACGGATCGCGGTGTCGCTACAGTAATATAGTAATCAAATTTAATAGTGCAGTGATAACTAAACAAAATTAATTTTTTAAAGTATAGATACATCAGTTTGTAACTTTTAAGTCACACGGTCCCATAGAGGGTTAAAAAATTTTCTTACAATCATCAAACAATCGAAAACAAATAAAAAAAGCACCATTTTATCATAAAAACGTGTCGTGTCTTCGAGTATAAAGATTATATTTATTCAATAAATATCTGGAACGAGTTCGCTAAAATTACGGAAGTTATCATTGTTGGGTCAAAGGTGTTCTTCGTGGCTACAGTTTCCACGCGATTCCCGATCTTAATAGCTTCGAATTAATCGCGCGATGCTTGGTTCATCAGAATGGACAGAAACTAATCAACGGCACAATGAAACTCGCCGTGGCGAATAGCGATCGCGCGTTCTGCGGATGCCTCGAATGCTCTCGGAACCCTTGAGAATGTTCACCGTAGGCGCAATAACGAACGAAGAAATCTAGCTTTTATTGATTACTCTGACATTTAGATAACTGACTAAAAGGCCGCATTGGCTTTCACGTAGGCAGTTAATTGTCTGCGAATAAATCTCACAGTGTGCAGTGTACCGCTAACTTTGAATGGTACTTAACACTTTTTTCAGTGTCCATAATTAAGGGTTAAATTTGTTGCTTGTACTTATTACGTATTAATATGAATAAATCATGTCTATATATCATGTCTATACGACTGGAATATTTTTAAGTTTGTCGTAATGTAGCCACAAATTGTTGGTGAGTACGTGATCAAATTTTTAATTAACCCTTTGCACTCGGAGACTTTTTTAAGTTTCAAAGGGCTATTGCAAAAACTTGAAGCGTTCTTTTGGAAAGAAAAAAGAAAATTATAAATGTTTACGATTTCTTATTTATTTGGTTAATTTTCTTTTATTTTAAGATAAAAGAAGTGTTCGAAATGATGAAAATATAGAATCTAATTAAAAATATAATCTCTGAAGAAAATTATGCGTATCGCCATAACAGCGCCAGCCGAGTGCAAAAGGTTAATATAGTAATATAATTTAAATGTATTAGGTTGTCCCAAAAGTTTCTTTCGTTTTATTAATAAGTAATCGATACATAATATTTTATGTTTCGCAATGTATTATCATTTTATATAGGATTCATTTTGCACTATTTTTTCACTCCATCTCTCGTTTGACGAATAAGACTGAATTTTTATTTAAATATTGCTGGACGAAATTATTATATGAAGATAACGAAAGAAACTTTCGGGACAACCTGATATATTGTGTGATGTATATCATATTTATACGACTGGAATATTTTTACGTTTCTCGTAATGTAGCCACAAATTGTTGGTGAGTACGTGATAAAATTTTTAATTAATGTAGTAATATAATTTAAATGTATTAGGTTGTCCCAAAAGTTTCTTTCGTTTTATTATTTTATATAGGATTCATTTTGCACTATTTTTTCCCTACATCTCTCGTTTGACGAACAAGACTGAATTTTTATTTAACCCTTTGCGCTCTTATGTCGAGCCAGACTCGACATTTTACTTTGTTCCATTGTTTTCAGTTTCCGGATACGAAACATATTCTTTTACATTGAAATATTATTTAATGGAAAAGTTTCTATCTAGATATCTTACTGGTAATGAAAATTGTGAAAATTCAGCCAAATTATTGACAATTTTTAAGAGCATATTATTAAATACGAACTAGTTATGTTAAAATGTTGAAAGTGGCTCGGACCGCAAAGGGTTAAATATTGCTGGACGAAATCACTATATGAAGATAACGAAGGAAACTTTCGGAACAACCTAATATATTGTGTGAACATTTACCTTGGAAAAATTATGATATAGTATATTGAAACGATATATCATTTTATCAATCTTATTTTACATAACGATATTTGTTATTTTCGTAATAAAATATTTTCATTTGTGTTCACAGCATTAGCTACGTGCAGCGAGTAAATTTCCATGGTAACAGCGGTGTAGCAGCTACCATTAATGTAAAAATATTCCGAATATGAAAATTTGTTCACTAATTAGAAAATAGTGGCCTTCGCCGCTTTTATTTTTTTTTTTTTTTACGAAACATTCGCAAATTAAATTATCCATCATAAAATATTTATACGCAATTCTCGCGTGAACTGCGTGAGAAACTTCTTATTTACATAACGTAATCGAATACGCTCCAGGAAGATATAGAAACTCATTTTCCTGGGAACATATTTTCATTTTAACCGTTACTTCATTGCCGTACTTTTTCCTTTACGAACAATTCGCATTCCTTATGCACTAGTTTCTCCTCGTTTTTTTTTCAGAGCATCGTTAAACGATGTTACGCTGACATATATATTCCCCGACTTCTACAATTATGTATAATTTCCTTGGGAGCAGTTTATAAGATACTTTTCAGAAATAAACGAAAGTACACTTATGATCGAGTTAATTTCTTTTTTATCTCGTTAATTGCAACCAACTTTCTAATTTCTTATAATGTAATCATGGAATTATCTTGTTTTTACCTCAGGTATTTATACTTCGGAAATTTCTCTAAAGTGACTAAAAATCCTGACTGTAGGAAGTACAGTGTACAAGTTTTTTTTTTATAATGAGTCAAGTTTTAACGAATGTCGATGACTAATCGACGAACGGCCTTCGTTTCACGTGTAACTCGCTTCTTGCATGTACGAGCTATGCGCATAAACTGGGCTCATAGTGATTCCGAAGTACTTACGAGAGAAGATTCTGATACTAGTCGCGTCTAAATCATAAATAGGGAAACAGTCTATTAGAAAACGTATCTCTATACAATTTAACTATTTCTAGTTACTATTAGGAAATTGCATTAAAGGTAATTGCTTCATTATGTATTATAGATAAAATGGCGGAGGATGGCGCCGGAGGATCGGGAAATAGCAGTACCGGGGAGGCAAGTCGATTGCAACTGCTGCAAGAAATGCGACAGCAAAATTTCGACAGTATTCGATTTGCATCCTATCGTACTGCGTGCAAGTTGCGATTCATCCAAAAGAAGGTTCACCGTGAGTATAAAATGTAGTAATAGACTATGGTATTTGCAATTTTTTAATTTTTTCGTGTTCAGTTCTTATATAACATTTTGAGATATGGTACTGAAATGATCTACTTTGTGGATGTAATAAATATACATAAATAAAAAATCGTAACAAAATTCTGATTTAATTACAGATAATATCCAGGTATTTAAATAAAGAAGGAATTAAATCTATACTGTACTTAATGCCCAGAAATCTTTAGTCACATGGGCCATTCGGACCTTGGTCACATAGAAGTTTTTAGTTTCATGAAAATCCTTAGCTCCGTGGATGTCCTTAGTCTCATGAAAATCCATAGTCCCATGGGCCATTTGGCGCATGGAAGTCCTTAGACATATAGAAGTCCTTAGTCACATGGAAGTCCTTAGTTTCAAGAAAGTTCTTAGACTTATGGAAGTCCATAGTTTCATGGAGATCCTTAGTTCCGTGGACATCCTTAGTCTCATGGAAGTCCATAGTCCCATGGGCCATTTGACGCATGGATGTCCTTAGACATATAGAAGTCCATAGTCCCATGGGCCATTAGGCGCACAGAAGTCCTTAGTTCCGTGGATATCCTTAGTTCCATGGAAGTCCATAGTTTCATGGATGTCCTCAGTTCCGTGGACGTCCTTAATCCCATGGAAGTCCTTAGTTTCATGAAAGTTCTTAGTCTTATGGAAGTTCTTAGTTCCTTGGACGTCCTTAATCTCATGGAAGTCCATAGTTTCATGGAGATCCTTAGTTCCGTGGTCGTCCTTAGTCTCATGGAAGTTCATAGTCCCATGTGCCATTTGACGCATGGAAGTCCCTAGACATATAGAAGTCCTTAGTCACATAGAAGTCCTTAATCGCATGGAAGTCCTTAGTTTCAAGAAAGTTCTTAGTCTTATGGAAGTCCTTAATTCCGTGGACGTCCCTAGTCTTATGGAAGTCCTTAGTTTCATGGATGTCCTTAGTTCCGTGGACGTCCTTAATCCCATGAAAGTTCTTAGTCTTATGGAAGTTCTTAGTTCCTTGGACGTC
>SMSQ01026059.1:58087-94182 GCA_019453375.1 Ctenoplectra terminalis
AAAAAAAAAAAAAAAAAAAAAAAAAAAAAAAAAAAAAAAAAAAAAAAAAAAAAAAAAAAAAAAAAAAAAAAAAGAAAGAAAAGAAAGAGTTGTAGTCAACTTGGAGAGGTAACGATTAAGTTTAAAATCAATATACCATTTCATAAATTCATTAATGGAAAGATATTTGTAAGTAGTTTACATAAGTGAAATATTAAAAAATGATTACCGATGTGTATGTTTTTGTTTCATTCGTAATATTTTGAGTAATTAATTAATTACAGAGAAGATTAATGGCAATATAAATAACTTTGTTCAAGTAAATGTTTTTCATACTTTTTCTCATAATGTTATTCATATTAGTGTAAACAGGCATGTTTGGCAGTATTTTTCTTCTATCACATCATTAGATTTTATAGCATGTAATAATGCATTCCCCTATCCATTATTAGTGAAAAATTTGTTAAACTTATTATGGAACTAAAGCATAAATACAAGGTAAATTTTAATATTTGATATAAAAAGATATAAATCCAAGTATGTTTACTTTTTTTATATGTACTTTAAAATATAATTTTTACAAATATTTTTATGTAAAAATAAAAATAAATGTTAGCATATTCATATTTAATTTTTATAAGGGCAAATATTGATGTTTTTTTTTTTTTTTTTTTCTTAACGTATTCATCATAAATGTTATAAATTGCAATATTTCTAAATATTTTGTATTAATTGGAAAATTCATAAGAAATCTAAAAAATATTATTTTATTTATGTTTAGACTTATAAGCAATTATCTTTAAAGTCTGTATTAGATATAATATTTTTATATGCTATAAAAATTTTTAAAACATATATAATTACAATCTATACATATATTACCTAATGATACCAATACATTTATAAATGTATTGGTATCATTAGGTAATATATTTATAGATTGTAGTTATATATATTTTAAAAACTTGCAAAGCATATAAAAATATTATATCTAATACAGACTTTAAAGATAATTGCTTATAAGTCTAAACATAAATAAAATAATTTCTTTTAGATTTCTTATGAATTTTCCAATTAATACAAAATATTTAGAAATATTGCAATTTATAACATTTATGATGAATACGTTGAGAAAAAAAAAAAAAAATAAATTTTAGCATATTCATATTTAATTTTTATAAGGGAAAAAATTAAAATTTTTTTTTTTTTTTTTTTCTCAACGTATTCATCATAAATGTTATAAATTGCAATATTTCTAAATATTTTGTATTAATTGGAAAATTCATAAGAAATCTAAAAGACATTATTTTATTTATGTTTAGACTTATAAGCAATTATTTTTAAAGTTTGTATTAGATATAATATTTTTATATGCTGTGCAAGTTTTTAAAACATATATAACTACAATCTATACATATATTACCTAATAATACCAATACATTTACAAATGTAAATATCTAGTTTCTGCCTCTTTTTACACAATTTGCCTGTTGTAATTCTTATTTTATCTTATTTAGTATAGACTTAGCAGAATTTAGTTTAGCGATAGCACAGACTACACTACACGTGAAACAGCAATTATTCTTTCTATGCTAATTCACAATTTTATTAAAGATATAGAAATAATCACAGAATACATTTTTAATCGAATAAAAACTTAATTTACCAAACATTAATCTTAAACTTGTCGCAAAATAGAAACAATTCTTCCCCTTTCGATGCTTATTCGAACAAAAAGTATAAAAAAAAATTGGTTGAAATGTTCATTAGTATTATGAAATTTATTATACCATGCATCAATATTGTTCTAAATACTACAAATGCTCCAAAAGTAACAAATGTATCATAAAAAGTATAACATTACCAATAGTTACCGTTATTCAAGAACATTTCATCAAGATTCAAAAGTATAAATCACCGTAAAATATTTCATTTCTATTCGAGTTTCAAGGAAAAAAAAAGAAAAGAAAAAAAAGAAAGAAAAAAAGAAAAAAAAATTAGATATTCCTATATACAAATGACACTTTAGACGTGTTGTGGAATGTGTGTGATGCACCCCCTGTGAATGTATCCTGGTGCCTTGCAGACTCAGACCAGGAGGATCATTCTCACAACTCTGGCCGAATTAACATCAGAAAGCCGTTAGGTAAGAGTTTGTTAAACTTTCGAACATTTCTGTACTTTTCTTAACATCTTCACAAGCATTTGCAAAACATTACATCACGTGCTTTTCTTTTTTTTGCATAAATATAGTTGATACACTTAAGTAGACATTTTGACAAATGTATTTGTTATTTCAGAAGTTAAAGCATTAATACGAAATTACAAGCATCAGGTACACTTTTGTACTAATTAAGAGCTCTACGTTCGTTCACGTTCTCCTTAGAAGTAGCCAGTCGTACGTTGCTCAGTTTTTTGCTCAATTATATTTGCAACATACGTTCGCATTAACAAATTCGTAGACAAACATTTATTTTTGTACTTCAGTCACTGTAAATAACAGTATTAGTAAATAACGGTATTACAAATGTAAATAAATTATTTAAATACACCTTGATCAAGTAGATTACAGTATTCAATACTTATTTCACGAAGAATTAGCATTATTTTTTTTGTACAAAGAGATAAGGAATAAGATATTAAGATTAATTTGCGTGTAATAAATGCATTTATCATTTCTAAGCTACCGAATCCATATAATTTTTTGAATCATTTCCTCGTCTTCAGATTTCGAGGCTGGCGAGGATGGCGATGATAGTAGCGGCGGTGGTAACTCTTGGCGAGAAGAGCTTCAGCGTCGCTATCAGCAGGAAAATGATTTTTTGGCTGAACTGCGTGCACGCAATGTTAATATATCTCAAACACCGTCGGCAACCCCATCCAGTGAGCAAGAACAAGAAAGAGGCGAAAGGGAAGAAGCGGATGGAGAGAAAGAGGACGAAAATGAATCCAACTGGACAGAACCAGCAAAGAAATGGGTCAACCGATAAGTTTGTTACATGGCATAACAATATGTATTCTATCGGCTTAGAAACTGCTACCAAATGAAACGCAAATAAGTTACTGTAGCTCGACCGGTTACTTATGATGGGCATATATCTGGGTGTTAGTGTGAAATATAATCAGTATGACGTTAGATTTTGGACAGTATTTAAAAATCTTACATTTTTGAAGCAGCAGTAATTTTAATCAAAAGAATTTATCAGTTTAGTAAACAATGGTCATAAGATACACCGGTATAAATTTTAACAGAAATGATTAAATTAATAATAGACACTTGTAGAAGAAGAAAAAGAAAATGTACCTCTTACTTAGTATTTATTATTATTACTTTTAACACGTTTTGTGATACTCAGAAGTCTTGTTCTCTTTTTTTCTACCGTTATAAAAATATTATTTGAGCTAGATTCGTACAATAGTTTAGATGTTTCTACCGTTTTTTAAAGATATTGTATAAGTTTTCTTCTTTCTTTTTTTCTTTTAACACTAGAACTACAGACGATTAACACCTATTTCGACCAAAGAATTCAAATTAGTAACTATTTGAGAGACGTATGAAATGCAAGGGAGATAAGTCTTTATTCATATTTGTTATAGAAAAACGCAATGAATTCTTTAAAATATATCAATTTAAATTTATAGAATTTATACGAGAGATTGCAAACCAGTCGTTTTGACCACTTCGGTAGTTCTAGTGTTAAAGAAACAGATATGTATGAAATTTGTGAATCAGCCAATTTTTATACACATGCTGTTTCTTTGCTTTCTATAATTGTAATTAAACGCATTGAATATAATGCTAAAAAGTAATTGAAACCAAAGAATATAACTCGCAGTGCTTATGGGCCTAAAGGTATAAAAGCTGATCTTCGAATCAGGCTAATTGTAAGGAACAAACTTTTCTCGTTTACATACTTATTAATCCTTCATACGGGATACTACACTTATATAACTTTGTCATAAAAATTTGAAAAGACATTAAACTTAAAAATGGGGCGCTCAATACGAAATAACGTTTAGCCTACTGTGCTTAGATGTTAAAGTGGAAGAAATTTTTGCACAAGTCTCTTTGACCAACTTTGTACAAGGAGGTAAGTAAATATAATTAAAGAACTTTTTTAAAGTCATAATAAAAGGATTGTTAATGGACGCTTAGTTACAGAGCTCGAGTTTTTTTGTACGTTCATACAAATTAGATACAACATTCAATATAAACTTTACAATCATTAAAAACTTAAATTATGGGGTATTTTAAATATATTTCATCGTATTAGATGCTTAAATATAATCATGTGAAACACATAAAAACATCATAGAAACTTTTGTAAGGCATTTCATCCTTTCTTTTTAATAATATATACCTCCAAGCTAACGATTCATAAATAAAATTCTAATTTTATCCTATGAAATATAATTGTATTTATTCTCATTGACACTTTTGTTTAGATGCATGCAAGAACTCAAAAATAATGGATTGATTTCGGTTGGATTGGGTCGAAAATTTTTCTCCAGATCGAGTCAACATCCTGAAAGCTACTTCTCGTCGAACAAAAATAATTGTGTCACCTGCCTACAGTAGAAATCATGGAAAAGAATTTATGGCTTGAAGATAATTTTCAAAAAACCAATAATACTGGAAGTCCCAATTCGAACCAATAAAATGTTACCCATTATTTCGGGTTTTCTGCACAAATCTAAATTTTATTCGCATAAGCAATATCACGTAACATTTGCATGCGTTTTGTAATAATTATAAATTGAATTACATTTATAGTGCTAGAAAAACTGATTACAATCGAATTACAAGTTCCTATCGCTGATATGCTTTAAGTAGTTCGCAACAGAATAATTTGATTATTTATATAATTGGGAATAATTATACATTTATGACCCAATGGCTTTGAGGTATTATATTAAATAATTGCAGCGATAATGTATATAAATCTCATTGTTGATTATCTATCGAACATAAGATATTGGTATCTGTAGGCAACGCTTAAATGTATTGCTTAGGCATTTCGAAAGTATTGCTCGTTTTGTTTCGTTGACTTTGATATTTTGAAAAAGTGTTACATTTAAATGCCTAAGTTTTACACAGTAATCATGATTACATCGGATCTATGACTATGATGTATAAGACTAGAAGAATTGACTTTGTTTATATACTATATTTAAACTTTAGTTCCTAGATTAAATACTATTCCAATAAATAATGGTTAAATTGTAATTAATATAGAACGATACATTTTGTAATTTTTACGTATCGTATGATATTAAAAATATTCTGTGTATATATTTATATGATTTCATAATTTTTTTTCTTTTTCTGTCTATATTGACAAGAGAATTGTGTAGCAACTACATAATACGAGTATTGAATAAAAAAAAAAAAAAAATGAAATCATAATGTGCAACGTAAATAACTGTACTTGTAATAACTAACCGATCAATGCTTATTTTACATTTTTTTCTTAACTTACAGATATCATCAATAAGTATTTATACAACTATTATGCATAACGAAAACCAATTCTATCTAACATTCTGCTAATACTATTTCAAAGGAATACAATAGATTGTTGTAATACATAAATATCATAATGCTTTTAATCAAATTTTAGTATGCTTATTATGTAAATGTAACTGGGCACATGTAAGCATAATTAAGAGGGCGAAACATTTTTAATGCATTCAGAATTCAATTGTAATGAAAACTACTTAAAAATTAAAAAAACAATTATTTATGGTTTAATAATAACAAGATATTACTGAAATAATCTCAAAGCATTGATTACTAATTAGTTCTATTTTAATTATATTACCATTCAAATATCTTTAGCTAAGAAAAATACTGAACATGTTCAAACATAAAAAAGATGAGTCCTGAAACAATTGCTATTAAAAATAACGGTTAATGGTAAATGCGATAATGGACAATTTTATGGATAACAGTGGTAATAAAAGGACGTTAAAAAGTTTGAACTATTTTTACTGAATGAATTTATTTACAGGCAAGAAGAAGAATAATAAACGTGAATTGTGTTTGTTCTATTCTACAATCATATCGTTCGAAAGATTATTATTTACCAAGCAAAATATTCGAACATTAATAATAATTGGTCAACGAGATATTGGTTCTTTCAGTGCAGTTTCAGAATTAACTCAATTAGAGGAACTATGGATTGTCGAATGTGGTATCAAGGTAATTACGTAAAGTGAATGCAATTGTATGAAGTGTTGCAAATTGAAATTTGATTCATTTAAGGATGTACCATCCTTCAAAGAGAATTGTTTGCTAAAGAAACTTTACTTGTATTCAAATGATATAACTTACATACCGAATTTGGAAGTTTGTTCACGTTTAACCGTTTTATATCTATCAGGAAACAATATACACAAACTTGAGGTATAACTATTTTTATTATTTTTAAATAATAAGTTTTTAGTTCCTGAATATACCTATCTGTTTAAATTTTATTCTATTATATACTATATATTTAATTTATATAGAATTTGGATACATTAACACAGTTGCAAGAACTTAACTTAGCTGACAATAAATTGGAAAGGATAAATAAAATATCCTGGAGAAAATCTGAGTTACACGATTTAAATCTAGCAGGAAATCCTTTATGCTTTATAAGGGTATGTAAAAGATTTGAATAAGTTATATGTGTGTATTATTTAAAAAGTAATATGTTTTAATTACAAGGACATAAGATATCTATCACAACTGCAGAAATTAAATTCATTAGTATTTATGGATCCATTATATGGAGATTGTCCTTTAGTAACTTTCTGCAATTATCGTGTATATGTTATTCATTATCTTGCACACATTAAAAACCTGGATCATTACACAATATGTGAAAAAGAAAGACATTGGATCAATCATTTTTTCAAGTATCTATATTATCTTCTATCAGTTTACAATATTTCTTTACTGAAATTTAAAACGATAAGCTTTATTTTTAGGAAACAGGTAACATATTATAATGTTTTGTTTCATAAACAATTAAATATACATTTAAGCTTACTGAAACATAAATATAAGAATTATGAAAAGGAAGTACTTTATTCCAAGAGCCAGTTGTATTCAATTGAAATGGGAAAGGTATTTAGTATCTTAATATAACTAATTTCATATATCTAAAATAATACTACTATTGATAATTTTCTGTATATTATATAGAATGATCAAAGTTGTTTAAGAAATGAAGTATTTAATGGAACACAAAATGTAATGTTGCAACTGAAATTAAATAAAAAACAACTTAGGGAGCTGAGAGAAATGATGATCATACAATCCAAAGTACAATAGTGTCTCAATTTTTTTTATTATTTTAACTCTTGGACACTGGACCCTTCAAAAATACCGAAGATGGGTCAAAATGATCCATTGTATAGATGTGTAGATTTTGTTCTTCTATTGTTATTATTTTTTTTTAAATAACTTTTCAAATAATGTATAAAAATAAGGAAAATAAAAAATTAGATGTTTGTAATATACACAGTAATATTTGGGACCAAATTACCCATCTTCAGTGTCCGAGGATTAATTATTTGACGTGTATTACAGTAATATACAGTAATTCTATATTAATGTTATTCGTGTATTAGATATTGCAACAGCAGTTCCTAATTAACATGAACTATTGTGGAAATATAAATTTTATTGAATACAATACCACTTCAGAGAACACGGTTATCGAATTATGTAAACAATTTTTACAAGCGTCACTATGTTCAGTTACAAAAGAGTATGTAAAATATGCTTGTAATTAAATTAATTGAAATACGTAAACGATAAAACTTTCATAATAGCATTTTTCATTTACAGTGGCATAGGCATAATAGATTTATTACTATATAAAGTAACAAAAGTAAGCAGTAAAGAAATTGATCAGTTAAATATTTACAAAAATAAAAATTTCCAATCAGATGAATGCAGTATGATTTTAAAAATTTTAGTTTCACCTGGGGTAACAGATATTCAAAAGTGGCCTTTCAATTTTTTTCAAACTGGCTTATTTAGTGAAGTACTTACATATTTTTTGTTCTAAAAAATAAGATTTTGTTCCACACAAAAATAAACTAAAAAGCAAGAAATATTTTAATTAATAGGAAGAAATAACGGTAACCAATTGTTTGGCGGCAGCAGATTTTGACTGGTTGAATCAAATGTTCTCAGCCAAGAAAAATCTTTTAAGTCTTTGCAATATTTGCGAAAAACGACGAGTTTGTGTACTTGTACAAACACCAATTTTCAACTCTGCCGAAAAGTAATAATAACAATGTTAATTTTAATATTTTCCATATAAAACGTATAATACTTTTATACAGAACAAGTAATGTTAATGACTGCTTACATGTAAAATATACAAATTGCGGTAATAATTCAAATGAAATTTGCCAGATATTTAAATTAGCAAACACAAACATAAAAAATCCGATGTTTATAATAGAGTATGAATATGTATTGCATGAATTAACAAAGGTGATCATTTTTAATATCTCAATTTAACTTGAATATATTTTTCATGACAATCAAAGTTGCATTTATAATGAACTTATGAATTGGTTTACAGGAGGATGAATATAAAAAACCCATTACAACGTGCACAATAGATGAGACCATATCTATATGTTTATCCAACTCTAATATTAGACAATACATTAGGGTGAACCAGAAAGCAGAATTGTACAATCTTGTAAAAATATGTATTTCCGGACAAAACATAAATTCAATTGATATAGATTTGAACCTGCCTAACTTAAGAGAATTTGATACTTCTTATAATCAACTGAATGAATTTCCAAATTCAAGCTTCATAAAAAATGTACAAATATTAAATATTAGCTTCAATAATATGAAATTATTAAATATCGAAGAAACCTTGCCTGTATTGGAAGAACTAGACGTATCGTGGAATTTTTTAGTGCATTGTCTTCAAAGTATCAGTACTTTTGCAACATCCGTACCTAATATGTATAAATTGAAGATATATAACAATCCTTTCAACGATGTTACTGATCCTCAACTAGTAGAATATTTAATACACGTATATTTACCAAAGTTACGGTTTATTAATAATCGTAAATGTGAAAATCTTAATTTACCCCAAAATTATTTTCCATGTGCATTTAATATGTGCAAGCTAAATAACAAACGACGTAACAAACTAATTTATATAAAACAAAGTACACTGAAAAATATGGAACAGATAAAATTGTTAGAGAAGAAAAATATAGAACAAGCAAAGTACATTCATATTTCCCAAGATTTTATCGCTGCATCAAACATTTTGAAAAAAGCGAAAAATGTACAAGAGTTTTGTGCTACGTGTTGTTTATTGTCTATGTTTCCTGTTGCAAAACCTTTAAACAATCTAATCAAACTGAATCTTGGAAATAATTTTATTTCAGTCTTAGATGATTTCACTCAAGAGAACTTTCCAACATTAAAGTACCTAGATTTAACTAACAATTTAATAACAAGCTTAGAATCAATGGGTACATTTCATACATTACAAGAATTTTACTGTGGAAACAATGAAATAAGAAACATAGCACAGATAGACAATGTTAAAACTTGGCAAATATTGCGTGTTATAGATTTTTGTAATAATCCAATAAGTACGGATGCGTTACATAAAAAATTTATTATATTTCACTTGAGTAATATCGAAGTAAGTAAAACCTTTAGTTCTTTGGAATATATTAATGATTAAATGCTATATGAATAATTATGATTAACATAATTTTGTTAATAGTATATCTCTGGAGAGTATGTACAAAATTCTGATGTTTCTGAAGCAAGATATATATTTGGTAATAAATTTGACAAATATGTGTTAAACACAATATATGAAACAGATAGATTAACAAATATTACACAACTAAGCCTAGTTGATTGTTCCTTATCAAAGGTATGTTATTTATTATAGCACCTTACAAACTTTATATTTATAGTTTATAACATTTTTATTAGGTGGATCTTTCTGCAGAACTTTTACCACAGTTAGAAAGTCTAGACCTAAGTAAAAATCAGATAACTTATTTATGGGGTCTCCATTCTTTTAAGCATTTACGTACATTATGCTTAAGTTATAATTGTCTTGAAACATTTAATGGAAATGGTTATGAGAAAAATAAGTGTACATTTCCAAAACTGTACACTTTATTTTTAGATCATAATTGCATCAAGTCGGTAATAAATATTACCGAACAAAGATTACCAGTGATTAAACATCTATTTTTAAATAATAACCATCTTCAAAATATCAATGGTAATATTTTGTGTTATTAAAATAATAGAATACCCTTTACATATTATTAATTATTTATAAATCCAGAAATTACTCATTGCTCTACATTGGAATCTTTAATTTTGGATTATAATGAAATTGAAGTACTAAACGTAGAAGATTTCATTGAAAATGGTAGCTTGGAGTTTTTGTCTCTTGAGAATAATAAAATAAAGTCCTTGGAATTTACAAAATCATTAAAGAAATTAAAGAAACTTTATGTTGCTCATAATTGCTTAGCAGTAAGTATAGATAAATCAGAATAAAAACATAGAACTCATTAACGAGTAATGTGAAATTTCAGAACGAAATTGAAACGCAACATTTATTATTATTGAAAAATTTAGAAGAAATAACGTTTGAAGGAAACCCTTTATGCACTGAAACAAATAGGAATAAACTAATTGTTCAAGATTTTGGAATTAAAGATGCAGAAATTGAAGAAACTTAATTTTAAAATAGCCAAATTTACCAATTTTATTTCACTATTAATTCTGATAAGTAAAAATATTTTACACAATAGAAACAACTTTGTATTATTTGTAATTAATTCAGCATAACTTTCATAATCTTAAGTTAAACAAGTATAATTCGCATTTTTGTTAAACAATTAACAAATGTAATACAATATAATTAACGTTATTCTCGCAATAAGTAATGTTTATACCTACTAATTTCATGAATGAACTTTTTCGAATGAATCGTGGACGTGTACCGTCGTAATATATTCTCTACTAGTATTATGTTTATACTACATATGTATACTATATACACCGAACTATAGTTTGCGGCAAAAATCAGCTGAAACGTAACAAGGCATGATAGTATTTGTATAATGACTATATCTAACCTTAGCTACGAATCGTTCACAACAAAAAACAAATGGATCTAGAGAAGATACTCCGAAAATGTGCAACAGCGAATAAATGTAAGTATTAATTTCATCTAATGTTTATTAATTAAGAAATATACGTTTTGCAATGCATTTTAACGTTACTACACAATCCATCTGATGTTTTTGTAGCAGAAATAAAATCAGAAGAAAATGAGAAAAAGGAAGATGAATACTTTCAAAAAATATACGAACAATGGAAGGGCGCCAAAGCTAAAGACAAAGATTTAACTTACAAAGTGATTCCTAAATTTTATTTTAAGGTAATGCTTACGTATACAAAATATGCGAAAAATTAAGAAAACAACGAAAATTGTTTCATATATTTTACCGTACGTTTTAGCTGCCGAAAGAAGACGAGATTTTGCCGCAAAAATTACGCGAAGAAACACGAGCTTTATTTCTACAAAGACGCTCGCGACAGTTATTAGATAATAACGAACTTAAGGCGTTATGGGTATTATTAGATAAACACCATAGTCCCCCTTTATCGGGGGAAGAGCAGTTAATTAATTATGAGGATTTTAAGAAGGTGGGAAAATTGGCTGGAGCAAAATGCAGTCCATATTTCACTGCGGTTGTGTTTGCTAAATTGCAACAAGGCGATCCTCACGGTAGGATTAGTATAATGGCATTGTTTAACTATGTCATGAGGAAAGTTTGGTTGCATCAAACAAGAATTGGTCTTTCCTTGTACGATGTTACTGGTCAAGGATATCTCAGAGAATCAGTAAGTATTATTATCGTATTTTAATTAAATTAGTTTAAATTGTTTCGATTAATACAAAGATGTAATTTATGTTACTTGTTTCTTGCAGGATTTAGAGAACTATATTTTAGAATTAATACCAACTCTACCTCAGCTTGAAGGGCTTGAGAAATCATTTCATTCATTTTATGTTTGTACAGCAGTAAGGAAATTTTTATTTTTTCTCGATCCCCTCAGAACTGGTAGAGTTAGAATACAAGATATTCTAGCATGTAGCTTTCTTGATGACCTCTTAGAATTGAGAGACGAAGACTTACCTAAAGACTTGCAGGAAGCAAATTGGTTTTCAGCTCCATCGGCTCTCAAGGTTTACGGGCAATATCTGAATCTTGATAGAGATCACAACGGAATGCTCAACAAAGAAGAACTTGCAGGGTAATTTAGATACAAGATATAATTTTTAGATATAATTTAGATATAATTCATTAGATATAATGAAATCTATAAAATTGATTCATGACGAGGATCATTTTTACGAAACTCTTTTTTAACAGGTATGGCACAGGAACATTAACTGGAGTATTTTTGGAAAGAGTATTTCAAGAATGTTTAACTTATGAGGGGGAAATGGATTATAAGACATATCTAGATTTCGTTTTAGCGTTAGAAAATCGACACGAGCCACAAAGTTTGCATTATTTATTTAGGATTCTTGATATTAATAATCGTGGTTATTTGGATACTTTCTGTCTTAATTATTTTTTCCGCGTACGTATATTTATCTTCCGAATAAAATTTTCTATTCCATAATAAACATTTTTAATAAATTAACTTATTATTCAGGCTATACAGGAACAGATGACAATGCATGGTCAAGAACCAGTCAGTTTTGAAGATGTTAAAGACGAAATATTCGACATGGTAAAACCAGCAGATCCGTGTAAAATCTCATTACAGGATTTACTGTCCTGGTGAGTAATTGGTTTAGTCATTTATGAACCTCAGAAAAGATAAAAGCTTCCTAATTTGCTGTGTGATTCATATTTCAGTGGGCAGGGAGATACGATGGTCAGTATTTTAATAGAATTCCATGGTTTTTGGGCGTATGAGAATCGTGAAGCTATGGCAGCTGATACCGGCGATGAATCATCCCACGTTTGAAAGACAAAGATTCATAAATTATCACACATTCCTGACTGCACAGATTAGATACGAATGTAATTCTTAATGGTGTTTAAAAAGAAGAAACAAAAATAATAGTTTCTACTTTTATGATTCAATGTCAGAAACCTTTAAGCTGCATACAAAAAGAATTCTTAAATATATTGAATGAAATATATGTACTTTTTTAATAAACATATTTTTTTTACAAACTATTACCCATTATTATTCCCTGTCACCTTTTTAATACTTGATAAATGTGGCGTTCACATTGTAATGTTACTTTTCCAATAATCTAAAATTCTATAAGCTTCTACATTTTTCAAATTTGAAATATATCTTTGTATTAAATCACATTTGTTGCAGCAAAATTTCCTTGCTTCATCGACCAATGGAAACGTACCATTTCAAATTGTCCTATACAAACGTACGCTGCCCCCCTTCAGATGCAGTCATTTATAGCTCTGCAGTTACTCCAATCCCATGAAGAGCTTCGGTTGGTCTTTCTGCGACGCTTCTTGTCATGTTTGAATTGTGCAAATGTTTTTTCATACATTACATTATTTTTACCGTGTGAAAACGTGATTATTCGAACGACAAGTATTGAGCGTTAATTTGTATCCTTTGTCGCACGATTAATATAATCGTGTAACGTTAAAAAGTAAGAGCTGTCACTTTAAGACATTCGCACGCGTTTGATTACCATGGCGGTTGCGTTTAAATTCAACGGTTCGAAGTAACACCTATACGTGGGATGTAAAGTAACAACCTCTTTCTTTCAACGATCTGTCAGCGTTAATATTTCTTTCTTTAATATATAGAATATAGTCAACGTGCCCGTCGATATTTTAGAAGTAATTATATAGCGTCGGTTGGGATTAGGATAGTACCGTTTATCATACAATGGACCCTTTCACTCAGGTAAGGCCCTATCATTCAAGTGCAATACGCAAATGCAACAGCAGTTGGTGTTTACGGTGCTTGAAAAAATTACTACCAATTATAACTAAACTATTATTTTATATTTGATGTTCTTTTTTGTATCGACAATTCAATTTTTAAGGTTTTATTTTAATATATTTATATATATATTTTTTGTTACTTTGATATATTGGTATTATATTTGTTTTTAATAAGAACAAATTACTACCAATGATAACTAAACTATTATTTTTATTGTGATGTTCCTTTTTGTATCAACAATTCATTTTTTAAGGTTTTATTTTAATATATTTATGTATATATTTTTTTCTTATTTTGATATATTAGTATTATATTTGTTTTTAATAAGAATTAATATTTTTAATTGAAAAGTGTTTACGATGCTTGAGAAAATTACTACCAACGATAACTAAATTACTATTTTTATTGTGATGTTTTTTTTTGTATTAACAATTAAATTTTCAAGGTTTTATTTTAATATATTTATGTATATATTTTTTTCTTATTTTGATATATTAGTATTATATTTGTTTTTAATAAGAATTAATATTTTTAATTGAAAAGTGTTTACGATGCTTGAAAAAATTACTACCAACGATAACTAAATTACTATTTTTATTGTGATGTTCTTTTTTGTATCAACAATTAAATTTTCAAGGTTTTATTTTAATATATTTATGTATATATTTTTTTCTTATTTTGATATATTAGTATTATATTTGTTTTTAATAAGAATTAACATTTTTAATTGAGTTTCACAATTTTAACGTAGATATAATTAACGATCAATATTAATATTAATAAATAGATGAATTTTATTTGTTTCTATATTTGCTTAATATTTTGAAATAATAATAATAAATTGTTTTAATTAAACAGCGGATGTTAGAACGAGCCAGAGCAAGAAGAGAAAAATTAGATACTCAGTTATCAAATGCAGGACATGATGTAAAAAAAAGACGTAGCCCTTTAAAGGATGCAAATGCTATTTTAGCCCAGGCTATAGGTATTAATATTTAATATAAATGTTTTGTTGTTTTCATATCTAATAATTTATTACATTGTAAAATATATTAAAAAAAATTTGTTTTTGTTTTAATTTGAAGTTACTAAAAGTAAAACTCCAACCAAGTCTCCTGCCAAAGTACCGACAGAAAATACATCTCCAGCAAAGTCTCCAAGAAAATCAGTGTCTAAAAATATTACCAATGAAAATGATGAGCACAGAAATAAAGAGAATGGAGAGATTGGGCTTTACAATGTGAGGTCAAAGCTACAAAGGCTTGGCAAACTGTATTCTGGTAAGCCACATTGTATAGTACACCTACACAACTTGGTTAAAACTGGTTTCTTACACTAGTTTATTCTGATACATACATATGTATCTTAGTCTGTACAGTTCATGTGTGAATATAAACACAATGGTTCTGTAACAGTTGCACTAATTTGGTTTTACATTTAATTAATCTTACTCTACCAGTATATTGTTATATTTTAAATAGTTATATACTGTGATTACTTTATTGTTATATTCTTAGAACTATAATGTTGCAATATTTATATATTTGAACCGAAAAAGATATAAAAAAAATTTTTTTTGATAGATGATAGCAGTAGAGAGTTGAGCTCTCCCATTCATAGAACAGAAGAAAAATTTAGCGCAGAAGAAGAAGTCAGTGAACATAAACCAACCAAAAGAGGAGCTAGGCTTGACAGATTGGCAGCTCTTGCTTCAACAATTAATAACTGGGAAGACGATCTGTCGCATCCAACTTTGGTAAATAAATTATAAACCTGTTAAAATATTAATATATTTTATAGAATTAATTAAGCAATACGAATATTTTGTAGGTGAAACAAGTAGACAGTAAAGCAGATAAAATACAAGCAAAGTTAAACGAGCAAGTAAAATCTGCTTCAGAACCACAACCAAGTACAAGTGGTTACAACAGGGGAAATAGAAATAGCAGAGGAACTTATTCTAAGAAAGAAGAATCTTCCTCTACGAAACAACTGAAATGGGATAAAACTACATTACAAACATTAGTAAGTAATTTTATTCAATATTAAATATTATTTCTTTATTGTATATGACTAAAGCTTTTCAAAGTTTTTCTGTGAAGGAACATACAAATGTTACGATAACAATTATTCTTATAGCTTGTGCTTTTCTGTCTTTTCTCATACCGATTGTATCGAGAGTAACAGTGGAAACGTATTACAAATATTTGAATCTGTTAGATTAAAATGGTATTTACAGGAGGCTCAAGGCTTTAGTCGTACAAAAAGCAATAGTCGCCTTGTATATGACTATAAGGCTTGTTCTCAGGGAAAAGACGCGGGTTCTTCAAATTCATCACCGAAACGTCGCCAAAATCAAGAATTCGCTCCGACAATTCATGAAGAGAAACATGATAAAAAAGCAGAAGTTTCTTCCAAATATACCAGTAACAAAAATTCTAACACCCCAGAAAGAACAAGAAATACAACACCGAACACAAGCAGCACCCGATTGACGCCTAGATTCGGTTTTAATGGTTCACCTAAGAGTCCTGCTCAATCTAGCCCGGGTTCAGTATTGAGCAAAGCTTCGTTATTTGAATCTAAAAATACAGAATCAAAGGCGAAAGATCCTACTCAAATGACTCTTTCCGAGAGGATGGCACTTTTTGAGAAGAATAAAGGAGAAGCGCCGTTATTGCCCAAGGCACCTCTTACTATGTCTATACCGCCAAAAAAGTTACAAGAGAAAGATAAGACTAGTTCACCGACAACACATGCAAACAGTGGAGGTACTTTTGATGTTATAAATTAATTATGCGAAAGCATAGATCATTATAATTAAGCAGTAACAATTTAACGTGATCTTATATTTAACGATTACCTTACAGCAAAGGAACGATCTAAAACGGACATTCCTAATAATGCCGTTAATGTTCAACGAGAAAAGTTTGAACAGGGCTTAAATGTGCAAGAACTAGAGAATAATATTTTACGTAACACTTATCTGGAAAGACAGCGCGAATTAGATATGTTGCGTTCACGTTTTAATAGGAATAAGGAAATGGCACAAGCGGCTGCGGGTTCGTGCATTAGAACAAGTGAGAGTAGCGAAGGAAAATCAAATTCGCCCAAGAATTCTCCAGTTTGCCCAGTAAAACCAACACCCGCACCTGATCACAATATTCCACCTCCTCCACCACCTCTTCCACAGTCGCACATTTCTAACGAAAAACCAATCCCGAATCAAAGCAAGAATTTGTCGACTAAAAGACAAGTTGTAATAAGCCCACCAAAGACAACGCAAGTAAAAGTAGCGTGTGATGTTAAACGCATTCGTGTTGCTCCGCCTAAGCCTGGACATCTCTATCCTAATCTTTCTGATATTGAAAATACAACAGAGACAGAAACGGATACAGAATATACCGTTAACAGCACAGAAGCGGAAACAGCAACTTTAGATGAGAAAACTGATACAGATACGGGAACAGAAGCTGAGTACTATGTACAGGATAATGGAACCGAGAGTGATAGTGACGAAGAAAGCGAAGACGTGAATACTAGTCTTGGTAGAAGTATTTTACGCGTAGTGAACGAACACACTTTTCTGAATAAAAAGAGATCGATTGATCCGGATCCGGATAGCACAACTTCCGATATTTCAGTATTGGATGAAATGGATGAGTATCTAGACGAATGTCTTGCGTTACAAGAAGCACACAATGGGAACGTGTATACAGAAGAGGGACCAACTCCGCCTAAAGTAAATAAAGGTGGAAAAAGTCCATCGACGGCTTCAACAAGTTTTAAATACAGCGAAGGATCGACGTATCGTTCGCCTATGAAAAAAGTTCCTCCAGTTACTCCTAAGAAAGACGAACCGTGCATTGCAGATGGTGATAATTGTACGCCATTGATACACAGTGTCAGCTTTTATAGACGACAGCAATCACAAACGCCCAAAACACCAGTACGTATAATATCAAGAACACAAGAACCGTCTGACATTATTCCTGACGCAATACAACCGGACACTAAAAATGAAGCAATTTTGGTACAAGAAAAAGTAAAACGATTGCTAGACGAAGTGTGCAAACAACAGACGATTATTGGTCAAGCTAGTCAGGCATTGAACTTGTGTACTTCCACTGTGGAGTTCAATGATTCTAGGGAACAAGTCGAAGGAGAAAGATTGTTGCTCGTGGCCACTCATAGGCGACAGGCAGCACTAAATGAAGTGCAACGGTTGAAAGTAGAAGGTACTTTAAAACCTGTTAGTCCTGGATCACCGGAAGTACAAGAGAGTGGTTCCCTCACGGTTTCTGCTATCACGTTACCTCTCAAACGAGATTATTTTCGTAACATGGGTACAAGTACGTGCTTTCATTTCGTTTGTCTGATGCGGCATTTGGAAGAAATAGTCGCTACTCCGGTGGTTGTAGCAGAACCTGGCGACTCGTGCCTTCGGTTTCCATCGACATTGAAACTAAACGATTTATACAATGACTTTAAAATTACTATCGAAATATATTCACTGCAGACACAGCCTGAAATCTTGCCACATGAAATTAAATATCATATTCATAACAGTAATGGGTGTAATAGTAGTAATAATAATTGCAATAAAAAAGTAAGTGAATGCCTTTATACACGCGTAAAAGCTATCGATACTTGCTTTGTTGTAAAATTATTACACGATTCTACTATTTTAATAACTTGCAGTTGGTAAATAAAACTCCAAAGAAATTTTTAAAACAAGAAAGCCGATTAATAATGCCTACCATACAAAGTCCAGCTGGACCATCTGCTGTTAGATCTCCAGCTTTTCAGCTATCGGGTTACGTTATTTTCAGTTTGAAAGAAATACATCGACAACAATTCACATTGAATAAGGTAAATATAATAACTAAGATAGTAAATATAATAACTATAATAAAGGATCTTCAGTTTTTAATACTTTATCAACCGCTCGTTGTTGAGACTGCCGTTCAGTTAGTACCGGCTTAGTCACGCGTGCATTTGTTCCTAGTACCGGCTAAATTTTCGCTATTCATTGTGTTGTATTTATTCCATTTGTTTCAAAGGAATGTAATTTTATTGATATTTATACTTTATTCTGCATTTATTTTATATAATAAAGGGCCTTATAAACTAATATTCATAAAATATATTCAAGGTAAGCGTTGGCAGTGGAAAAGCCGATTAATCGGCTAGCGGTCGATAAAGTGTTAATAGGAATTATTTGATTATTCAATCTTTTGGTTGGGAATTTACAGGTACCACCACAATCTCCATTAGAAGGCCGATTACAGATGCACGTTTCGTGTGAACTTTCGATAGCAGTTGAACATAGAGGATTTCTTACAATGTTTGAAGATGTATCTGGATTCGGTGCTTGGCATCGTAGATGGTGTTTGCTCAAAGGTTCCACTCTGTCTTATTGGAAGTATCCTGACGATGAGCGGAAAAAGACTCCGATTGGAACTTTAGATTTGCAAAGTAGCTATTAGTATCTCTATTTTATTACAATATTCTATTATGATTAAAGATATATCATATTGTTTTCTTTTTATTCGTTTATTTTTAGGCATTAATACAACAAACGTAGGATTGGTCTCTCGAGATATTTGTGCACGTTCCAATACTTTTTTACTTGAAACAACTAGAGCCGCAGAACCTGAAGATACCGAGAGTTTAATTATGATCAGAAACGGACCTACGGTGACAATTAGGTAAGTATTTTATTGGCTACTTCGTTCGATTAGTGGAAAATGATAAAATTAATTATATCTTTAATATGCGTAGGCATCTTTTGTCAGCCGATACAAAAGAAGACAGATTAGAATGGTGTTCAAAGCTTAATAAAACATTGAACTTAATACACGCTTGGGGCGCACCATCGATATCATCGTAACTTAATTCGTGTGCAAGAACACAAAAAAATATAGCGTATTTAAGTACGCTTATTTATTGATACAATTCGTATGCGTATACATGCGTTGTACGCAATGTATACTTGTGTATACTAAACAATGCAATTAAAATTTAATTAAAAATGCATTATCTATATTTGAAGTCTGTATATTATAAATACGGTAAATGGTGGAAGAAAGATTTTCCCCAACATTAACGCGAAGAGTTTTTAATAAGAGAAAGTAAACAATTATTTTATATTCTACACGTAATACAATTTCAATCGTATAAATATTAATAAGTAATCACATTTTTAATTTCAGCTAAAGTAAAATGCTTCTCGTAAAAATTAGAATATTTTATATTAAAAAAAAAAAAAGAAGCGTCTTTCTTTATAGCAAAATAATTTAAGGATCGATTTAACAATTTTTTACAATAAAGTAGTTTTATACAATTTAATCTCAAAATTAATTAATTACAAAAAGGAATTAAAAACGCTTAAAAAAATCTATTCAATTATATTTTATCTTTTTAAATAAAATATCTTTTTTTTTAATGAATTTATTAATATTCCTCGAAAATCAAATGTTATCTATTAAAGTTATAAAATATTTAATGAATTAGTATATAACTTAAGAAGCTTGTGCATTTATTTCAATGCATTCTAATGAATTGATACGATTGTAACATTAAAAAGATGAACATGATTAGATTTTTTGTTACAGATGTTATCCGAACTTCATGAGATTTCTAATTTTCTGCCTTTTAATTGTTAATTCTAGCTGGCGTAATATATCATATTGTAAATACCAAAATAACACTATATTAAAATAATCACTAATAAATATGTAGCTAGATACACATATATGCTTACATCAGTATTTTTTGTTGTAATAGATAGTGTCGCTTAAAAATCATAAAAATTTTGTACTTAAAGAATTTATTATATTTCCCACTTTTCTACATGAAAACTTTGTTTTATACCATCGATATTAAACATTTGAAATAAACGATCAGCAAACGTTTTTTCGGCAAATCATTTTTTTCCATGTTTATCCTCGTATATTNGGCACTTGAGGCATCTTTAGACGAAAGTTTAGTTAGGATACATTTTCGTTAGTTTCATACGCTGTTAACGGTAGATAACGCTATTAAAAAACGGCACGAATTTACCGGACAACCCAATAATTACAGACCAAAGAATGTCACGTTGGAACGTGTGCTCAATTATTAATCTTTGTAACGAGGTTTCGAAGTATCTTACCTGTAAGTGTGACCATCTGGAGATGTGAAAGTGAAACTACCAGTAACATCGAGGGCCTCGTCGTCGGTTCCCTCATTTTTCAATTCCGCAGTTTCTTCCCTCTTTTGGCCGTCGCTCTGTTCATAACTGAAGTGATATCCACCTACTCCAATATTGTTTACCTCTTCCTGTTTTACGATCGTGATATCGTTTGGATTACCCTGGGGTGCCGTAAGCGCTCCCACTATTGCTGTCATGAAGATGAGGATCTGTGTAAAGAAAGATTATCTAAAGACTTTGCGTCATTTTAACTTTTACTAATTTCCATTTCGAGAAAACTTTCAATCTCTGTCGATGTTTAGACTTTTTTTACGATTATTTTTACATCTATATTAAATACTATATTAAATATAATATAGTATATTGAATACTGTATTAAATATAATATAGTATTTATATATAGTATTTATTATAGTATAGTATAATATATTTAATAATATAGTATTTAATTAAAAAAATAATAGTAATTATAGATATATATGTATATTAAATACTATATTAAATACATCTATATTAGAATTATATATTTATATTAAAATTATATATCTATAGGTGTAGCTTTTAAGATCAATTTTCAATATTTTCATGCTTAAGATAATATTTTGATACAATTATCGGAGACTCCTATAATTATTAATCGACTATAATATTTTAATACAATCATCCTTCTCAGGCTCTTAAAAATAATGCTACGAGTATATCGCAATTCGATCATGCTTTACGGATTGTTATTTAAAAAAAAAAAAAAAAGAGTATACGTCACGCTGAAAAAATTCGAGTCCCGAAACTCGATAAATCTGCCCAATTTCAGGGTTCATCACTACCGTCGAAGACGTCTCGACGAATATATTATGTAACGAGCACGTAATCGGTTGATCGGTATGTTCAGTTGGGACTCGAACCCGGACCTTTTCAACGATTCCTCTACCATCCAAGCAATACAGACTTGCAGCGACCAATTCTTTGAAGCCCGACTCGAAGATGCGCTTACTGTTTGCGATTCGACGTAACAAGGAAATTACATATTCGTTATACATCAACGCACACGTGTGAAGAATAAAATTGGAAAGAATATAACGTTGTACATCACGAGACATAAATTGATCGGCTTTAACGATCAAACGTAAGCGGTTCGAACCTCGTGAAACAAAAAAAAAAAAAAAAGAAAAAAAAAGATTTGGTACGGCCAGTTATCGCGGCGCGGCGAAATTATGATTAATCATCGGTGCGTGGAACGTCGCACACGCACAAATGTCACAGTCCTCTTCACTTTCACTGTTACGTAAAAAAAAATTTCGGAGTCTGCGGCCGAGATCATCGGCTGCTCCCTGTCTATACGAGAGAACGCGAAACGTTCACGCGAAACGTTCACGCGACGCCTTACTTTACGATTTCTTCTTCTTCTTTTATTATTATTATTATTTTTTTTTTTTTTAGATTTGCCCGCGGAACCCACCGTCTTCATGGTGGAGGACTTCTTCGTGCAAAATGGACGCCTGTCCCTTCGTCCTTAAACAACGACCGATACGTGATACCAAGGATCCACGGTGCATCTGCCTTTATATAGTAGGAAAATCGCGGGTGTTGCATCCCCACCTGGCATTAGACTTGCCGGAGATTCGCGGATCGGTCTCTCCCCTAACGGTGCTAGGATGCATCCGCGATGCAACGATGCAAGTGTCTCTCCTCCAGAGGAGCGTTTGCATTCTTTGCCAGACGCTGTTTGTTCTCGCCGTTATTATGGAGGATCGAGTGACTCTGTTAAGCGCGAGTACCTGCTCGCTGGTAGGTAGTTTTGCTAAGTATTATGCGCACGATTAATGTTTGACCGGTGTCTAAAGCAATACCGTGTTGGATCACGGGTGTAATTTTTTAGATTTGTTTTTTAGATTTGTTTTTTAGGTTTGTTTGAGGATAGAGAGGAATTATTTATATCGAACGCTGCAAGGATTGGATGCAATTTGATGCGTTGCCAATTGTTTAGGTAGATTTAAGATTTTTCGATCGCATCCAGTTCCTATTTAACAGATCGCGTACGGCGCTCCCAGGGTCCGCGCATTTTTGGGCGCTGTAGAAATACTTTATACGATACATGTATTCACTTTTTTAATTCGCATTTGGTAGCGAAGATATTCGCATATTAAGTAGCATAGGTATTCGCATAAAGTATTCTTAAATATTACTATATATTTTTTATACATCTTTTACATTTTTCACATTTAAAAAAATTTTAATTATTTATTTTTCAAGTTTGAATAATCCTTTGAATAGTCATTTTTTTTCGTTAACCATTTGTTAAGGGAATACGCAAGACTTCGTTATCCTGATAACGTAACAAGAAAGTCTATCTTTAGTTCCTTAAATCGTGGATTGAGTCGAAGAAACCTGAAAACGAGATATCTCGTCGCCCGTACGCAATGTTGGTAGCAGATATTCGCATAAAGTATTCTTAAATATTACTATATATTTTTTATACATCTTTTACATTTTTCACATTTAAAAAAATTTTAATTATTTATTTTACAAGTTTGAATAATCCTTTGAATGATCTTTTTTTTTCGCTAATCATTTTTTAAGGGAATACGCAAGACTTCGTTACTCTGGTAACGTAACAAGAAAGTCCATTTTTAGTTCCTTAAATCTTCGATTGAGTCGAAGAAACCTGAAAACGAGATATCTCGTCTTCCGACCACAACGTTTAGATTGCTAAAGACGAGATATCTCGTCGCCCGTACGCAATGTGTTAACACAAGCGCCACGCCGGTCCCTGTGAGATGCTGAGATTTTCATTTAGACATCATTGATTTCTCAGAAGTGTTAATTTAAAAAAATGATATCTTATAATTCATTAATGTGGTCTATCAAATCGCATTAAACAAAGATACCACTTTCCTTTGCGGGCATTTACAATTTCCTTCTTGAATTCTTAACTATTTTACGACTAAATGTTTTTTAATTGGTATCACAGCACACAGGCTATCGAAAAATCGAGCAAAATCAGCGTGGCGTTTAGCGTGTTAACACTAGAACTACCAAAGTGGTCAAAATGACCCATTCATAATTTTTTACAGAATCTTTATAAATTAACTACGGTGCCTTTGAGCAGATTTCCCGCGATTTTCTATTAAAAATATAGATAAACTTTGGTCTGAATTGCATTGCATATTATTTTATATACTTTCCACTTTGATTTCTTCGGTAGAAATAAGTATACTTTAATCGTCGGTAGTTTATTTTATTAACTATTACTAGTGTTAAGGCAGCTAGATGCTGGACGTTGAAATACTTCCTCACAAGGACACACCGAGCACCCGGAAGTTTTATCAACCCGAACTGTGAAAACCTGAAACCTGTGTGATTTTATTATATCGGTGTTAAGAAATGTTGTTTCATGTGTTCAAGTTTATTTTCAAATTTTGCATTGTTAATTGTCCCAGCGCAGGAGGTTTTGGAAAGACTTAATTTATTGTAATTCACGCGATTAATAATCCGTTAAGTATACAGAAACCTATTCTGTTCCTTAGCTTTTACTTTATAGCACCGGTTTTTGTGTCACCTAAACTAGTTTTTAAAAGAAAAAAACTTCTCCCGAACCTCTGTTTTTGCTACTTTTTTTTAACGCTTCTTTTTCCTTTTATTCTTTCTTCTTTTAACTCTTCTTAACTATATTGCAGATTGGTTAAATGAAAAATCTACTGCACCCGATTAAATGATACCGTCGAGCGAAGCAGCAAAATTGAACACTCCGAACTTTACACGAGGAATATTAAATTAATGATTTATTAAACGTTCTTGGTAAATATTAGATTGGAAAATGGAAAACTTGGTGAAAGATTATATATACTATATTGCAGATTGCTTAACTCTTTGCGGCTCAGAATTTCAGATAATAAAATAGACCCATGTTGCATAGAAATTTAATTGCGTTTTAAATGAAACAAAATTGGTATATTTTTACTAATAAAAGAATCACATGATGTAAAAATATAAAAAAATAATAATAATTGAATTGAATTTGTTGTTATAGGGTGGCACTCGAATAGTCTCACCGTGCCACATGGGTTCATGAATTGTACTTATTAAAGCACATCCTTTTCCATAAGTCGAGGTGGGACTAAAAATCTCCCACCATACATTACGGTGCGTCAAAAAGGTGGGACACTTTTATTCCCAGCGTGCCCCAAAGAGTTAAATGAAAAATGTACTGCATCCGATTAAATGATAGTATCGAGCGAAGCAGCAACATTGAACACTCCGAACTTTACACGAGGAATATTAAATTAATAATTTATTAAACGTTCTTGGTAAATATTAGATTGGAAAATGGAAAATTTAGTGAAAGATTATATATATTATATTGCAGATTGCTTAAATGAAAAATGTACTGCACCCGATTAAATGATACTATCGAGCGAAGCAGTAAAATTGAACACTCCGAACTTTACACGAGGAATATTAAATTAATAATTTATTAAACGTTCTTGGTAAATATTAGATTGGAAAATGGAAAATTTAGTGAAAAATTATATATATTATATTGCAGATTGCTTAAATGAAAAATGTACTGCACCTAATTAAATGATAGTATCGAGCGAAGCAGTAAAATTGAACGCTCCGAACTTTACAGGAGGAATATTAAATTAATAATTTATTAATCGTTCTTGGTAAATATTAGATTGGAAAATGGAAAATTTAGTGAAAGATTATGTTGAAAGATTATTTATGTCTCCGTATTAAAACAGGACTCGGGTCGATACGTCCTTTTAATGAAATTCGCTGTATAGTCGTTCGATTGGTAAGTATGGCATTTCTGCACCTGCCAACCCTGCCATTCAGATATTACAATGAAACGTATCTTTGAGGTGGACTTTGCCGTAAGAACTTCGTCAGCAATGCCAAGGACCTTTCTGTACAGAGAGACGATTGTTCCTGTTCACACAGAGTATGTGAGTCTAGTCACGTCAAGTTCATCTATGTTTAGATCACAATAACGCTCACCTTGCAAATTGAACCGTGCTAAATAGAATATAGGTAAACAGGGAACAAGCGTAAAGAAACTTAACGTTGTAGATATGTGGTAATTTATTTTCATTCATTATTCGTCACAAGTATTAGAAACCTGTGTTTTATAAAATACAATAAATAAGTAAAACTGTGTTTTATAAAATATAATAAATAAGTAAAACTGTGTCTTATAAAATACGATAAATAAATAAAACCGTGTCTTATAAAATACGATAAATAAATAAAACTGTGTCTTATAGAATACAATAAATAAATAAAACTGTGTCTTATAAAATACAATAAATAAATAAAACTGTGTTTTATAAAATACTATAAATAAATAAAACTGTGTCTTATAAAATACAATATTGCTGTTACATATTATAATACGTATTTATCAATTAGTAAATTTCTAATACTATATCGGTAAAAGTAGCGATATTGTAATGAATAATTCGTACAACTAATAATTCCCTAATACAGTTACGAGTTCCACACGTAATATCATCATTATTATTATTCTGTGTCAAGATTTGTGACACAGATATATAAATCAAAAAAGTGATAGATTATTTGATTTCTACACTTGTATTTCAATGAGCTCTGTACAATACGGTCTCGAGTTTTCAATTTTACCCGTAAAGCACCTGGGATGGTTCATAATCTTTGATTAAGTAAGACGGTTTGTGACGTAACATGTGAAATGTATTTACTCGGAGATAATCCTACACTGCTCGAACACGTGAATGAAGTATTTGTCTACGATGTTCCCTTTTACATCGGATTTAAAGATCATCTTATATTTTGTTGACACAGAGACACGAAGCGATAATTACAGAAAGATTCTTCATAGTCCAATCATATTAATGCTCGTTCCTCGACCACGCATCTCCTATTTCTCCATGTAAAAATAAAGTTACGTCGCGGACAAAATCTTGTCACCGTTCACCGTGCCATCAACATTCATCTTTCATTGATTATCTTCTTTTTTTTTTCTTTTTTCTTTCTTTTTTTTCCGTGGTTTTAAGTAATTCTTAAAAAAAGATTCTCTCTATTCTTACTTTCATTTTCTTATAATTTATAACACGCTGGTCCTCGACATTTTATATTAACGTAGTTTAAAATAGTTCTCGAGGACAGAATTTTTTGCCCGAGTATAAAAAGCGGGTACACGACCCACTGCTTCCTTCCAGTTCAATAATTAATTCAACCCGATGTGACAAAATTTGCCGGAAGGTATACACTTTTTTTCCGTTGCTTGTAGCGCGTGTTAAGATCCACGCAAATATGTTTAACTTAAGATCTTGAGGTGATTTTAAAAATTAGTTCGAAAAATTTAACCGGGACATCTTTAACTCTTCTATTGTTTTCTGGTCTGTGCGATGCAATCTTGTTTTTTTATTTATCTAATTTTTTGCTTTGCACTTTATTGGAACCATATTTAATATCTTTGTCTGCTTTCTTAACTCCATTCATATTTACACAAGAAACTTTTTTTTTCGAAGATTATAATAGATTTTCATTAAAAAAAAAAATCCAAAATACACTGTTCCAAACAAACTTCTACAATTACAAAATTACGAATGCATTCCATAAAGAGAAAAATCTAAAATTCTCATCTTCACATCCCATCCACCTGATTACGTGTCAAAAAATTGAATCAACAACAAATAGTGCAAAAATCCATAGTCATCGTTAGGATAATCCAAAACTTGACCTCAAATGAATTCAGATGAATTCAGATGAATTCAGATGAATTGAAATGAATAATAACGAGTTCCATTCGTCATAACGATCGAATTACTTTGTATTATATTTAAATTGCATAAGTTCCTTTACTTTGCAACAAGAAAACTTGTTTTATCTTCAAACGCTTCTTACACCAACATGTGTGGAAAAAATCGGATCCAAATGAAAAATAATTTCAATCAAATCGTACGTCAAGGGGTTAATTCGCGTTCTCAAAAATCATAGCGGTATTACGAGGGGCCGGTAGTGGATCGCGTGTAACAGTAATTCTTTTTTTATCCCTCTGAGCGAAGAGGAGACACGAAACAGCCACTTACAAGATGTTAGCGATTTCGTAACACGGATGATCCCCGGAGATTCATCGGTGCAAAGGCGTAGAAACCTCGGCTACCTGACGCGAATAACCGAATGTGAAAGCCGAATCTTTAAAACCGAGGATTCCTACCCCCCATTCGTGGTTGATCGTTTGGTCGTCGAAGCCTCTAGGCATCGTGCACGCGGCCAAGCGTCCTTGGTAATTGTGACATTTACTTTTCTCGGCGTTGTACGCGCGCCGAGAGGAGCCGAGGAAAGTTGGTGACGTAACTACCGGTGACCTTGCCATTTCAGAAGAAGACACGGAGGACGCCTCCGGCTACCGCATCTTCAGGCGTCTTGTCTCCTTCCCTTCACTTATTTTTCTCTTCCCTTCCCTTCCGTGGCTGTTTCATTATCGAAATTTGTAATTCTGTGCTCACTTCTGGTTGCAATTTCTGCGTGCTCATAGAAAGTGAAAATATAGACTTTCGTTTGGTAATTCGCTTTGGAGATTTGCCAGTTTTGAATATTCATTGAGGTAGGTTTTGGAAGATCTTGGATAGAGAATGTAGAGATTTGTATATTTGGTTCTGGAAGATCTTGGATAGAAAATGTAGATTTGTGCATTTCATTTTGGAAGATCTTGGATAGAAAATGGAGAAATTTGTACATTTGGATTTGGAAGATCTTGGATAGAAAATGTAGATTTGTGCATTTCATTTTGGAAGATCTTGGATAGAAAATGGAGAAATTTGTACATTTGGATTTGGAAGATCTTGGATAGAAAATGTAGAGATTTGTACATTTGGATTTGGAAGATCTTGGATAGAAAATTTAGAGATTTGTATATTTGGTTTTGGAAGATCTTGGATAGAAAATTTAGAGATTTGTACATTTGGATTTGGAAGATCTTGGGTAGAAAATGTAAAGATTTCTACATTTCGTTATGGAAGATCTTGGATAGAAAATTTAGAGATTTGTACCTTTGGTTTTTGGAAGATCTTGGATACAAGATGTAGAGATTTGTACCTTTGGTTTAGAAAAATAGAGTGACGCCATTTCTTTCCTTCTCTTGGATTCAAAATACGGTACTTTATTAATTCTATCGCTACGAATTAAGTATCTTTTGTTTCAAGCTATGTTCGAAGACGTAAAAAACGAGCGGACTCGATTTGTTTAATTTTAATGTAACTAACGTTGCATCTCAGCTCTGGTTCAATTTCGATCAGTGTCCATCGAATGGACATCATGTAGCACCCTTGACATGACAAAGCTGTGATTTTAATCAGCTAGAAATTTTGTCGGCTGTGCGCGTCATCCCGAATGATTAATGTTAAATTTTTTTTTTTTATTGATCGGACGTATGAATCTACTTGTATCAATGGTTGCATAAAAACGCCATTGACGCGTCCTTTATTCATAGGTAATTAACAATTCGCGATTCTTAAGCAAGCGTCGACCATGTTTCCATGTTTGATGACGGTTTATGTTATTTCAGGAGAATACCAGTGACGTTCGAAGGGATTTTGATGCAGAATGAGAAGCATCCGAGAGTGAAACCGTGGCACGGGATACGATTAAATGTCAGTTCAAGCATTGCTTTTACGCATTTCCGTGTAAACGTGATGGCTCATTATTCTTCACTACTTGTTCGTTCGAAGATACAGATTTGTTTGTATAACTTAATTATTTCCATTCGAAGACCGCCATCGTGATGGAATTTTAATTAAATATAAATTTAATTTTTAATTTCAGAAAATCTAGAAGAATTCTTGTTGAAGTATTCTTCTTATTATTTTATTAATAATATAGATTCTTTTATTAATAATATAGAAAATATAGTATCTTTGAATCAAAGAATTGTTAAATAAATTGTTGGAAAGAATCTGTGAATTTTTCCATTTGTATATCTTTTGTTTTTCTTTCTTTTTTTAAATTATGTATTTCTTAACGTTCTGTGATGAACACAAAATTCTTAATTAAATTACAGTTAATAGTACGTGGACAATATTTCACAGATTCTATGATCGTTTGATTAATTGTAATGTTTCGTTAGATAAATCTATTGGAACGTTTCTAGGATTCTTTTTTTTAAAGAATTGTTAATTAACTTATCAATATCGGAGACATACACGTGTGTCATTAACGCTAGGGAATATGAGAAATGTAAGAAAATATTTATTGACAATAATGTGATAATCTTGCAAATTACATTCCTAGGAAAATTAATATGCTAATGGGTACAGACAACTTTTATACATCTTAATAAATGTTGTTGCATATAAAATGTCGTTCTCTCAACTTTTAAATAAAACTTAAAGAATTAGAAAACTTAGAATAATAATTATATTATTCTAAACATATGAAAATTGTTATTCTTCGAATAGTACCGTCACTATTACTCTAAAGAATTTGTCAAATTCAAATTTCCAAGGAACGAGATTTCATATGCACCGATCCAATAGATCGAACAGTAATCTACAAATTTTTATAACTTTTTAACAGATATCATTTTGGATACAAAAGATGAAACGATGTATGCCTCGATAAATAAGAAAAAAAAGTGAAGAAATATATAATCGTATTACACGTTTGAATAATTTAACATGTCGGTTTAAACAAACCTAAGTTTATTAAACTCTACATCTATAAAATTGAAATGTGTATAATATAAATTGGGAAGCTTATCAAGATAAGAATAGTAACGGAAATCGCGTTCCGTTCTTTCTGATCTCGTTGCAGCTCGTACGATGGATTTTACGTAATCTTTAAATATCCCATTGCGCATTACAAGAACGTGAGCAAGTATTCATTATGGTACATTTTTCATCTAGCCGTTAAGTTCAATCTTCCGTGTGGCAATCTTTTCGTATGCAAATGCAGAAACCTTGTCCAATTCATTATTAAACGTCGCTTTAATATCTTTTGTCTTACAAAGGATTGTGGTCGCCGATGCGTAACTCGAATTGTACAACATTTTAATACAAGGTAGTTGTTTAGCGTACAAAAATACGATAAAATAATTTGTCACAATTTTTGTAACATTAAACGAAGCAGCGAGATGTGAAATTTTATGAAATTTATTAATAAAATAGAGTTTCATAAGATGTACATTGCATCGCGAATCGTTAATGGTAAGCTTTCCATTAAAATTATGTATCGGTATTTTAAAAAAGAGATAAAATAGGGACGACGTAAAGTAAAATAAAAATAAGACACTTAAAAATTAAATACTTCGATAATTACTTAATTGCTGTGAACATTTGAACTTTGAAAAGAAGGTATCTCTTTGAAAAAATATTATTTATAATAAGTTTTACGTAGGATGAAAAAAAGTACGCGGTGTACTTTGCTTTGGTGTAAAAAATTTTAATGGACATCCATGTTTCGAGTGACGTTTACCTTTAATCAAGTAGTCATCTTCATTTTTTACGTTAGAATTAACGATTGTTGCAATTCTCTCTATAAATGTGCATTCAAGGTTGAATAAATGTATCCTCAGCTAAAGTAGCATAACACGCGCTAATTGCGGTATGTTATTGGTTACGATTACTACTCGGATGCAGATGAAAATAATAGAATCCTTTGATTTTTTGCCGACATAATAAAATCCCTAACGAGTCCTTAATTGAAAATATTTCTTTACGAGATAAATATACGTACAATACAGTACTGTGCAAAAGTCTTAGACCACCTGGCAAAAAAAAATATTTTGCTATCTTAGAAACGAATTTAAGATGGATTAATATTATTTTTATTTTGACGTTATTTCTTTCTTTTCTTTTTAAGAATTAGATTCACGAGGTGTTAATTAGATTGAGAAATATTGATTAATTTAAANATAAGATGTACATTGCATCGCGAATCGTTAATGGTAAGCTTTCCATTAAAATTATGTATCGGTATTTTAAAAAAGAGATAAAATAGGGACGACGTAAAGTAAAATAAAAATAAGACACTTAAAAATTAAATACTTCGATAATTACTTAATTGCTGTGAACATTTGAACTTTGAAAAGAAGGTATCTCTTTGAAAAAATATTATTTATAATAAGTTTTACGTAGGATGAAAAAAAGTACGCGGTGTACTTTGCTTTGGTGTAAAAAATTTTAATGGACATCCATGTTTCGAGTGACGTTTACCTTTAATCAAGTAGTCATCTTCATTTTTTACGTTAGAATTAACGATTGTTGCAATTCTCTCTATAAATGTGCATTCAAGGTTGAATAAATGTATCCTCAGCTAAAGTAGCATAACACGCGCTAATTGCGGTATGTTATTGGTTACGATTACTACTCGGATGCAGATGAAAATAATAGAATCCTTTGATTTTTTGCCGACATAATAAAATCCCTAACGAGTCCTTAATTGAAAATATTTCTTTACGAGATAAATATACGTACAATACAGTACTGTGCAAAAGTCTTAGACCACCTGGCAAAAAAAAATATTTTGCTATCTTAGAAACGAATTTAAGATGGATTAATATTATTTTTATTTTGACGTTATTTCTTTCTTTTCTTTTTAAGAATTAGATTCACGAGGTGTTAATTAGATTGAGAAATATTGATTAATTTAAAACAATCAATATTTTGTGTATTCTCTTTTTGCTTTCGCTACACGACAGTTTTTTTTTTTTTTCTTTTTTTAGATAATTGTTGAAAGAATTTTAAGAAACTCACTTTGCATTTCCTGCCATTCTGTTATCGACAATTTAAGAAGCTGATTTTTTCCTTTCTGGCTTTCTTCATATGTATCCTTTATACTTTGCTTGATAAAATTATGCATGACCAACGCAAGAAAGGCAATATGGAAAAATTTGAATTTAACAGTGTTGAGAAATGCTTCTCTAAAATATGTTTAATTACAGTTACAAGATCAATACTGTTGATGGTCTAAGACTTTTACACAGTACTGTATACACATAATATTAAATGTGACGATTCAAAATGACGAAACGCGACATTTAAAAAGAAAGATACAAAGTGTCGCTTAAAGTAACAAATAAAACTTATTCACAGCAAGCGAATAAATCAACATCTTTTCAAAATAATTTTCTCTAAATTTATATTTTCTTGGTAAAAATAACGATAAAAATGATTCTTAAAATTTTGTAACTTCGATATCGACACTGGTTCTCGGGTAGACAAAATGGTACACGTGTATCTTTACACTTTTTTTTTTTCCTGCAACAACAGAGGAACAAAGTTAATGAAATGATGTAGCTATTAATTAATTTTTTTTTCAGTAATTAAAATACTAATTGATACGATCGATACATTGTATGTCTGACAGCCTGACGTGATTAATATTTTTTTATATATTCTTGCACAACTTTTATTGAAGACTTTTGAACGACATGAATAATTCAGATGAAGTATGACGAAGGTCTCCAAAATTCAACAAATTATTATAGTCTGTATTGGTTGAATCTTCCAACCTAATATCCTATTTTATTTTTAGATACTCGGATTAATTTTTCAAGCTATGTTCTAATAGTTTGGAGCGCGATAAAATTAATGTACGGATCGGTTACAATTATAGAAGCGATATCTATCGTTTAGAAATGATTCCGACGTGAAAAATAATCGACAACAATGTAAATAAATTCAAAGTTATTCGCATATATTGCAGTCAAACGTGTTATGCGACTGGATTTTTCACTCGTGCATACGCCCCATTAGCATCCTGACGATTTGCAAGATACATAGAAAGACCGGAGGACTTAATTTCGCCACCACCATAAGAAGACGCGGCGATAATTGCACAGTTAATTTGCGTAACCGCGAATCGTTGTAAAAGAATAGCGTGAAATTTCAGAAATGTCAACGCCAAGTCAACGTTGTTTCGTTTGTCTTCCTCCACACGGTTTCCGACACACAAGTATCAGCTCACGCCAACAATATGCTCGTGCCAGATGCACAATTACATCACGATAATCTTTGTGTACCAACGGTAACACGGAGAACGTGAGCAGACGTCGAGGATCACCTCTTCATCCGCTTTCATCGGTCTCAGCGTTGAGCTTTACTATCTTGTAGGCTTTAACGTGATGAAAAAATTAGATAGAGAGATCTCATTTAGCGAATACGACGGAACATCGTTTGTCTGGACGAGTTGAGGACGAGCTGGGGACAAGTTAGTTGAACAAAGAGACGGTGGTTAGTGTTATGTACGTATTTACTTGTCGCTTATGTAACTAAAACTGGGAAAATGGAAATGAGATCTTTATTCAACAGATAAATTTGTATAAAATATATAAAAAATATGTAGCTAACGTTTGGACAATATTTGAAATCGTATTTGCAAATTTAAAGGATATTAATTTATCACAACTGGAAAATATAAAAATAATTAGGTAATGTTTTTAAAACTGGAAAAATGGAAATCAGATCTTTATTCAAACAATAAATTTGTATAAAATATGCAAAAAATATAAAGCTAACGTTTGGACAATATTTGAAATCGTATTTGCAAATTTAAAGGATATTAATTTATCACAACTGGAAAATATAAAAATAATTAGGTAATGTTTTTAAAACTGGAAAAATGGAAATCAGATCTTTATTCAAACAATAAATTTGTATAAAATATGCAAAAAATACAAACGTAACGTTTGGATGATGTTTAAAATCTTATTTGCAAATTTAAAGGATATTAACTTATCGCAAGTGGAAAATGTACAAATATTAGATAATGTTTTAGAAACTGGGAAAATGGAAATGAGATCTTTATTCAGCAGATAAATTTGTATAAAATATACAAAAAATATAAACGTAAGGATTGGACAATATTTAAAACCTTATTTGCAAATTTAAAGGATATTAATTTATTACAAGTGGAAAATATACAAATATTATATAATTTTGCGTCAAACATTCACAAATTGAGTAACTTGTATTTTTATCTCGTGCGATAAACTATCTTTATATTTCTTGGAAAAAAAAGGACAAGTTCGTGAATTTCTCTTCTCACATATTTTATTCTTCCATGTTCCTTTTTTTTTGTTTTAATTCGTTTAGCCAAAGGTGAGAAAATACAGAAAAAAATCTTTTAAGAATATTTATTACTCAGAATCAGGAATATTAAATCGTTGAACGTTTTTTTTTTTTTTATTTTTCAAATCAGGATGATGATGGCGAACAGCTTCAAGAATCTGTTTGATCCCGCATATTTTTTTAATCGATTATTCAAGAATGATTAACAGTTAAATACAAAAGGAAGAAAACAGCGAAGAATTTTCTGCTGTCGCGTAAAAGGAAATGCATCCATCGACTTATACGTTACCATACTTAATAATGCTCGTTTATCCTTTCTCTTCAAATGACGCAATAGTCGATCTTTCTTTTTCGATGACTCAACTCGTAAAATTCTTTGAACGATTATCGAGTTTTATTGGAAACTGTGAAAAGGGGAATGCTTTTAATGAACGCATAAATTTCACGTAAGTGCACGTCGGAACATTTCAAGCTCGATACATTTATGCATACAAGGTATTTAAGACAGGTGTTGTAATAACTTATCAGTTTATAGTGTTAAGGTCGTTTGCATTGAAAACTGGATAATTTATTTGAATAACGTAACTCATTTCTCAGTTTGTCGATGTCATTTACATTGTCAGTGCAAGGAGTTACAATTACATAAAAATAAAATGAAATAAAAAGAAATAACATCTAATAAAAAACTTCTTTTTTTTAACTGTTTATTTTAAGTCGCGTCAACCAGTAAGTTGAGTTGTTAACAACACTGATTCTTCGAAAACATTTTTTCTACACACTAAATTTATCCAGAAGCTTAATATTTTTATTTTTATGTATATATGTTTTCATATGATCATTC
>SMSQ01026059.1:97668-113577 GCA_019453375.1 Ctenoplectra terminalis
TTTTTTTTTTATTAAGAGTTTATTTTAGAGTGGTCACATTAACATTGAAGTTATTAGTGACCACTAAACGGTACATGAATGGTTATTACAATGGTACAATATTTTCGAAAGTGAGTTAATACATTTTGCTTATAGTGAGTTTAGCAGGTTTATGTATCTAAAAAATTCCAGTACCCTATGGGTGTTGTCGATAGCTTTTTGTTTTCTTATATACCACAACATTTGAATCTATGATCAATTAAAAAAAAATAATTACATACAATGATGTCTTTCCTTTGAATGCGCACATCATTTACGTACATATAAATATGATTTCTTCACTGAAACTGCTTCGAGTTGCTGGTAATATGAATGAAAAAAAAAAACTTCCAGTGCAAAGGGTTAATATTCTGAAGTACGCAATATTTTCTGGGACACTGATAGTAAAATCATTCTATTAACACTTTGACCGCCGAAATCACATGTTTTGCTCAAGACGCCAGGACGCCACGCCGGTACATAAAAGATTTGATAAAAATTAGACTCTCATTTTTTATCTTCTAATAAAAATTTTTCATTATTGAATAGTGCACATTCTATAATCTAATTCAATCAGCGATGATGTTCAAAATTTATGAACTGTCAATGTCCATTCAACTTTTACAATTATAAACATTTGAAACACTCCGGTCACTGATGACCACCGTAGCGTTACAGAAGAAACAATCCGCGGTCACATATGACCACCGTGGCGGTCAACGTGTTAATAATAAAATCCCTGAAATGTTAATTTTATGAATTATCCTATTATTTTTACTGTTTCGAATAATTTTTAAGAATCTACGCCTAAGTTTGATTGGTTGATTACAGTGAAAACTTGGTTCGTGATGGGGCGATCGTAACAGCATGTTCTAAGCAAGAGGTGGAGAAGTAGGAGGAGCGACTAACACTTATACTTTATCGAAACGCCTATCAGCCGTGTTTAACGTTGATATTTCCACGTGAACGGTACGAATTGCTGTTTTTCTCGGCGTGTTTGAGATGTCGATGCTTCAGGTTAGATTATGATTTATCCGCTGGTCTTGGAACAGACGGACCCGCCGATGAGGAGAACCTTTTCAATGACAGCGACTATCGTGGTCATTGGTTTATTAATGACATTGTACAAGCATGAATTGAATGAAGTAACACGTTGATAGAGAAGATATCTTGTTTAGGTTTCATCGTGGTTCGTTAGAGAGACGTAATGTATTCATCCCTTGCTAATATTTTTCATTCACTCGAAACTTTCTTGCGTCATTTGAATTTCGATATTTTAATCTTCGCGATTACTACGGCACTGAATCATTAGCATAAATCACTGTCTTGATGGTTGTTGTGACTTGGTATTTCTTGTTTGAAAATTTGTTTTAATTCAATATTGTATTATATTATTTTATATTATAATAATAAAATAAATTATATTATAATAATAAAATAAATTATATTATAATAATAAAATAAATTATATAATATTATATTATATTGAATTTTAAAAATTATTGAAACATATTGAATATTGAATTTAAACAAATTTTTTAAAATTTAATATTATATTATATTATGTTATAATAATAAAATAAATTATATAATATAATATTATATTATATTATATTGAATTTTAAAAATTATTGAAAAATATTGAGTATTGAATATTGAATTTTAAAAAATTTTCGAACAAGAGTGGATACCAAGTCACAACAAACATTAAGACAGTGATATTATATTATATTATATTATAATAATAAAAAAAATGATATAATATAATATAATATTGAATTTTAAAAGATATTGAAAAATATTGAATATTGAATTTAAACAAATTTTTTTAAATTCAATATTATATTATATTATATGATAATAATAAAATATAATAATAAAATAAATAATATAATATAATATAATAACATAATATTTATAATATTGAATAGTGTAATAATTTGAAACGATCATGAATTTGAAATGTAATAATCAATTACTATATCTGAAAACGTTTCATATATATATCTACATATTTTTTTTGTTTGTTACAGTTTATCGTCATTCAGTAGTTAATTATGAAAAGCAAATATTATAAATAAATTGAAATCGTTCGCACCTTACCACAAATATTTATTAACACAGTCAACGATATTAAAATAGATCTTAGCAATCCAAGTATCATTAAATTGAAATATCAAACAAAATTCCTACCTTCTATTTCTTATTGCTATAATCATTTCCTTTTTTCCTATGGTAAGTTGAGGATAGTTGGACCATTTTTGGGAAAAAAGCCATTGCATTGTTAATTTTTAACATTTTTGTTGTATTGGGAAAATTAAAGGAGCGTATGAGTAATTTAAAATATATATAAATCATACTTCGCGATGTGTTAAAATATCTACTTCCTTTTTTAATCAAAAAATAACATTGCAAATAAACGGTCTCACTCACAAGTTCGAATTAGAGCGTCGTCTAGCGAGTGAGAATCCTCTCTCGAGTACAAAGGGGTGAACCTATCGAAAGAACCAACGCTAATACAGAATTTTTTCAAAATTCCACACGACAACCAATTTTTTAATATTCCTCCAACTCCTCTGAACTTTGTGTTCGCCGATAGTCCTCGAGAAACTTGCATCCTGTTCATTGGTAATTATCTTATCGCCAGGCGTCATTCTTGCCGCGGTCTGGAGATTCCTGGTGAATTACGAGGACTATAATGCAGCGGTGCGTGTGCATTTACCGCGTACAGGTGGTTCGACCTCGTCACCTTGTGGCTGCTCGCGCGACTGTTTTATCGTTGACACCCGTGAAATAAATCAATCGTGCTCGTGCACGGCCGAAGAAGGATGCTCGAAGGACTATAAGAGCCGTGGAACGTCGAAACGGAAAGTTCATGCCAGTCTGTGAACCGCGATACAGGCGGGATATCGTTGAAACCATTCAGGCCAACCACTTTGGTGCGCCGAAGGTATTGGTTCTCCTCTAATTTTCAAACGGAGTTATTGCATTTTCTTACGTAAGGTGGGATTGGTACTGGAGAGAAAAACGTTTGTGTGTTATTAAATTATTAAAGTGTAACATACATAAGGTAAAATAGTATTATAATGTATTAGGTTGGCCAAAAATTTCGCGCGGGTTTTAATATATGAATAAAAAGCAATTTTTTTTTATTATAGAAGGAAATATTTTGAGTCAATAATATATTTGCCATTTGAACTGATAAGTCATCTTTCGTTTTCAAAATTTGAACTGAATTTAGTTGCATTTCGAAACGTCGAAAGACAATTGTCGCTAAAAATCGCACAAATTTTTTGGCCAACCTAATATTATATGTAAGGTAGGATTGGTATTAAAGAGAAAAGGATTTGTGTATTATTAAAGTATTATAATGTATTAGGTTGGCCAAAAATTTCGCGCGGGTTTTAACATGTGAATAAAAAGCGATTTTTTTTCATTATAAAAGGAAATATTGTGATTCAATAATATATTATCCACTTAAACTGCTAAGTTACCTTTTGTTTTTAAAAGTTGAACTGAATTTAAGTGCATTTCGAAGCATTGGAAAACAATTATCGCTAAAAACCGCATGAATTTTTTGGCCAACATAATATTATACGTATGATAGGATTAATATTGAAAGAAAGAAGGTTTATGTATAAATATTATTGTAATACTATTATTATATATTTCAGTGTTTCTATTAGTTTTTATTAAATATATATTATTTAATATAGCTATTTATTGTAAGCGTTAAAGGGATAGAGAAAAATGTAACAAAATTGTTTAATATCAGCGTATATGTTCCTCACATTGAACCTTTTGAACACTATTTTATAAGTTATATACAAAAATAAACACTTCACTAAAGAAGGAAGCACAAAGAGGTTCGAAACATCCTAATTGTATAAGCAACAAAGAATTGCAGAAGCTCCAAAATATAGGATCAAGCGAAAAACGAAAGTTAGTCACCAGGAAGTAGGAAGTACGACGGTGATTTCTTTTTTGCAAGTCAACGTTCTATGTACATATTTCATTGTCACTCGATTTGCATAATTGCCAAGTTCACATACCGATCTTCGAGCGTTCTATTTCAAAATTGATCGCAGTTTCATCCCATTCAATACGATCCATCTTATCTACTTTAAAGATAATTAATTCAACTTTATAATCGAAGCCAAACTAGAATTGAAATTAAATGAAAAAACAATTTCTATTTCTATTTTCATTTTTATTCCTCTTAATAGGACGACTATTTAAGAATTTCGCGTGTCATTGACATCAATGGTTCGGAGTCCATATAAACCAGTATTTCCTCGGCTAAATGGCCAGGATAACCGAAGGAAAAGAAGAAAGAAAGAAATCATTCAAGGGAGACTCCATTGAACCGGGTAAGGTAATGCCCGCTGGCATTTGAATCCCGAGGAGAAATTACATAATACAATAACTGGAAGAAGGTCTAAAGAGAGAAAGCGTATTAAGCAGCTGGTTACAAAGCCGATGCGTTTCAGCGCTAATTGAATATAGGTGAAATTTCGCGTTTGTAACCTCTTCGCGATCACAATGCCATTTTATCGTATTCGAAGAAAGAAGAGGAAGTTAAGTCCTCGTGATTGTTCTTGTGGATGTTATCGATAATTTATCCAGCACGCGAACGAAATAAATCGATCGATACCATTCCGTTACACAAAGGATGATTCACGATGGTTAAGTTAGACGACACCTTCCAGGCAAAAGAGCAGATTTGTATCGTTTTTGACCGTGCTCTTTCTTCTTTACTTCGATCCGGAATATCGATGAGACGTTCTCACGAATGCATAATGTGCCTCGTGATTGTTTCCGATGATATAAGGCGTCTTCGAATTGATAAATTCCGAGCAAAAAGGAAAGTAGTTAAAACAGAGCAAATAATTTGTATACAAAATGTATTTGTTAAGGAAATGAATTATTAAATTTCGGGCAAGAAGGAAACTAGTTAAAATAGAGCAAATAATTTGTATGCAAAATGTATTTATTAAGGAAATGAATTATTAAATTTCGAGCAAGAAGGAAACTTGTCAAAATAGAGAAAATAATTTGTATACAAAATGTATTTCTTAAGGAAAGGAATTATTTAATTTCGAATTGTGAAATTTCGGGCAAGGAGGAAAGTAGTTAAAATAGAGCAAATAATTTGTATAAAAAATGTATTTATTAAGGAAAGGAATTATTTAATTTCAAATTGTTAAATTTCGAGCAAGAAGGAAACTAGTTAAAATAGAGCAAATAATTTGTAAGCAAAATGTATTTATTAAAGAAATGAATTATTAAATTTCGAGCAAGAAGGAGACTAGTTAAAATAGAGAAAATAATTTGTATACAAAATATATTTATTAAGGAAAAGAATTATTAAATTTCGGGCAAGAAGGAAACTAGTTAAAATAGAGCAAATAATTTGTAAGCAAAATGTATTTATTAAAGAAATGAATTATTAAATTTCGAGCAAGAAGGAAACTAGTTAAAATAGAGAAAATAATTTGTATACAAAATATATTTATTAAGGAAAATAATTATTAAATTTCGGGCAAGAAGGAAACTGGTTAAAATAGAGCAAATAATTTGTATAAAAAATTAATTTATTAAGAAAAGGATTTATTAAATTTCGAATTGTTAAATTTCAAGCAAGAAGGAAACTAATTAAAATAGAGCAAATAATTCGTATACAAAATGCATTTATTAAGGAAATTAATTATTATGGAATTATTATGATTTATTTATATATCGATCTGTTGGGTAACCATTCATTAAGAATCGATACTTCCGTACCAACTTTCATATTATGACCATTTCTATCAATCATAACAGTTGTAAGATCCAGATGGACCGTAATTCCATCATTCCATTTCATCGTCATCAGAAAGCGAACTATCATTGATGCCTTTGAAATATCCTGCACGATCTCGAGATATATTGATCTATTTGCGAAAGATCATTTTATACTGGTATATTCTAGACAAGCTACAATAGTATTAAACGTGTCCAATGCATTCAAAGCTTTAACTTTAGAATCCATTAATCAATCTATAAGGGTCGTCCATTCGAAACACATACAAGCTGTTGAAGTTAAGTATACTTTATAATGCTGTAAGAATACATACACAGATATATATGTGACACAGATATACTAAATAGTATATGTGACAGAAATATACGTGACACACCGTTGAAACTAGCTCTAGAAATAAGCAGCCCTAACATTTAGGTAAACGGACCATCGATCGACTATTACAAAACCATTATCGTTATCCAAGTCTATGTTCCATTTGAACAACCCTTATGCGATGTAGACCGAGAATCGGATCATTTTCTTTTAATAATAAAAAATAATAGTAAAAATTCAGAAAGTTAACTTTCCATTATAAATTGATAACAATACATTGATAACAACATATTTTTTTTAACTTAAAAATCTTTCTTTTGACTCAATTCTTATTTTTATCCGATGCGCCTCGGTCTGCCCTGCAATTAATAACATTATGCTTGTTAATCAAACTTTTGAACAATTCACGAAGCATTTACGGCATTTGAAGCATTCACAGAACAAACAAACATGATTATCGTTAACGTTTTTAAAAACACCTGCATCTCAGATCGTAGCGAACCGAGTATCAAGTAGGTACAGCTGCAGGCGATGATTTGCATTCAAACGGTGATACTTGGATGATGATGCAGCCTTTGATCCGAGAAACCACTGAATCACCCAGTCTAGATGATCCTTTTGATAAGCATGTGCCATGTTCTCGAATACTTAGATCATCACTGATTGTTTGCATACATCATCGATGTATTGATTCTTCTACCGCGAAAAGCAATATTTCTCTTCCTTTTTGCTCATATTCTACTTCAAATTTAATCCTTCCACTGATTATTATTAATTATACTTCCAAAACTTCCACCGATTATTATCGATCTTGTACTTCACACCTCATCATTTCGATCGAGATAAAAAATACGAGTTTTGTCTGCTTATTGCAGAAAAAATTACGATTGATTACAGTTTTTCGCTTTGATTTGAAAATATTTTAACTAACAATTACTGTAGATGCATCGTGGTGCCACTACAGTAATACAGCAATCAAATTTAATAGTGCAGTGATAACTGAACAAAATTAATTTTTTAAAATATAGATACATCAGTTTGTAACTTTTAAGTCACACGGGGCCATAGAGGGTTAAATAACAAAAGAGAAATAAAAAACAAAATGATACACTGTATATTGCTAAAGAAAATATGAAATATTTCTCAATTAACCCTCTATAGCCTGAATTTTGTCAGCTTATTGGAGAAAAAATTACGATTGACTACAGTTTTTCGCTTTGATTTGAAAATGTTTTAACTAACAATTACTACAGATGCATCGCGGTGTCGCTACAGTGATACAGTAATCAAATTTAATAGTGCAGTGATAACTGAACAAAATTAATTTTTTAAAATATAGATACATCAGTTTGTAACTTTTAAGTCACACGGTCTCATAGAGGGTTAATGGAGTATCAATTCATTTGCGAGCGTCTAAGTTGAGTAGCCAACAATAAAAATGTACGATGCAGACGCAACCGTGGTTGTGTATCGGTGGAGGCTCGTCTGCCGACAGTGTGATGGCATTTAACCGATCCGTGCCATCGTGCTCGCCGGTTCCATTACGCAACCAGAGCCTTTAAGCCGGCGACGACGACGACGACGACGGCGACGTCGACCTCGCGCGGTCCAGCTTGGATTCTTGCGAAATTCCTGACTCTCGTGTGCGGGTTCTTCGTTGAAAAGAAACAGCCTCGTGTCCCGTATCGACTTACCACTTTGTTTCTTTTCAATAGGACCGACAATCGGTTCGGTCATCCTTTTCATTGGATTTACTCCAGTTACGGGATTTAATTATCGTTGAATCGATTAAATGGTATATATATATGGCGGATTTTAACGCAGAAAGGAGTGTATGTTGTTCGAGGTTGAAGAGTTGCTGTGTTACTTGGAAATCGATGAATCGTCTCGTCGTGAGCTAATACTTTCGACAGAGAGAGTGAAATTTTCTGGGAATCGAGAGAATGATTGTGAACAAGATTCGTGAAATGGAATTTGTGAGTGGTTGGTTGTGAGCTCGTTTATAGGATCCGAGTTATGCTTGAAACTTGAGTAGTATAATGTGAATTTGTTAACACTAGAACTACCAAAGTGGTCAAAACGACCCGTTCCTAATTTTTTACAGAATCTTTATAAGTTAACTACGGTGACTTTGGGCGGATTTTCCGCGATTTTCTATTAAAAATATAGGTAAACTTTTGTCTAAATTGCATTACATATTATTTTATGTACTTTCCACTTTGATTTCTGCGGTAGAAATAAGTATGCTTTAATCGTCGGTAGTTCTAGTGTTAAGCTGATTTCTTTTTCTTTTTGTAATGTTTAGATAAAATGAAAGAAATTAATTTAGAATAGTATTTTACATATTTTATGTGTCTATTAAGAATTGAAATTTTTAGAATAATAAATTCTTAAAATAATTCGATTAAATGATGAAAAACGTAACTCTCGAAATTATATCCAAAAAATCATCGATACTTTAATACTATTTTCTATATACGTAAATTAAAAGAACTGACTCTTCAGATCATACATAAAATCAATCTCAGTCAATAAATTAGATGATAAAAACTTTCTAGAATGAACTTTCTACAAACTCGTCAGCTTCCTCTCAGGAATAGAATTTACGAATTGCAAGGCCATAGAAATTCCTCTTTACAAGCTTCCTTCGAATCTGTTGTACGTATACTTCTCTCCGAAGATGTTGCTTAAGAATATTAGTAAAATAATAATACTAATATTTTTATCTCATCTTCACCATTATTATCCATAAAGTTATCAAGTTCCCTGCAAGACTGACGCTGAAATTCTTTTAGGCATCGTTGGTTTCTGCGAACTGACGGTAACANGTGGTCAAAACGACCCGTTCCTAATTTTTTACAGAATCTTTATAAGTTAACTACGGTGACTTTGGGCGGATTTTCCGCGATTTTCTATTAAAAATATAGGTAAACTTTTGTCTAAATTGCATTACATATTATTTTATGTACTTTCCACTTTGATTTCTGCGGTAGAAATAAGTATGCTTTAATCGTCGGTAGTTCTAGTGTTAAGCCGATTTCTTTTTCTTTTTGTAATGTTTAGATAAAATGAAAGAAATTAATTTAGAATAGTATTTTACATATTTTATGTGTCTATTAAGAATTGAAATTTTTAGAATAATAAATTCTTAAAATAATTCGATTAAATGATGAAAAACGTAACTCTCGAAATTATATCCAAAAAATCATCGATACTTTAATACTATTTTCTATATACGTAAATTAAAAGAACTGACTCTTCAGATCATACATAAAATCAATCTCAGTCAATAAATTAGATGATAAAAACTTTCTAGAATGAACTTTCTACAAACTCGTCAGCTTCCTCTCAGGAATAGAATTTACGAATTGCAAGGCCATAGAAATTCCTCTTTACAAGCTTCCTTCGAATCTGTTGTACGTATACTTCTCTCCGAAGATGTTGCTTAAGAATATTAGTAAAATAATAATACTAATATTTTTATCTCATCTTCACCATTATTATCCATAAAGTTATCAAGTTCCCTGCAAGACTGACGCTGAAATTCTTTTAGGCATCGTTGGTTTCTGCGAACTGACGGTAACAATTTTAAAAAATAATACTTTATAATTCATTAATAGATTCTATTAAATAACATTAAACAAAGATACCACTTTCCTTTGCATGCCTTTACAATTTTATTCTTAAATTCTTAAGTATTTTGCGACCAAATGTTTTTCAATTAGTATCGCAACACACAGCCTAACGGAAAGTCGACCAAAATCGGCGTGGCGTTTAACGTGTTAAATCACATTAAACAAAGATACCACTTTCCTTTGCGTTTAACGTGTTAAATAACATTAAACAAATATACCACTTTCCTTTGCAGGCCTCTACAATTTTATTCTTAAATTCTTAAGTATTTTGCGACCAAATGTTTTTCAATTAGTATCGCACCAGACAGCCTAACGGAAGGTCGACCAAAATCGGCGTAGCGTTTAACGTGTTAAATAACATTAAACAAAGATACCACTTTCCTTTGCATGCCTCTACAATTTTATTCTTAAATTCTTAACGATTTCGCGACCAAATGTTTTTCAATTAGTATCGCAGCACACAGCCTAACGGAAGGTCGACCAAAATCGGCGTGGCGTTTAACCCTTTGCGGTCTTATGTCGAGCCAGACTCGACATTTTACTTTGTTCCATCGTTTTCAGTTTTGGGATACGAAACATATTCTTTTACATTAAAATGTTATTTGATGGAAAATTTTCTATCTAGATATCTTACTGGTAATGAAAATGTGAAAATTCAGCCAAATTATTGACAGTTTTTAAAAGTATATTATTGAATATGAACTAGTTAAATTACAGTGTCGAAAGTGGCTCGGACCGCAAAGGGTTAACGCGTTAAGAAGAAGTTTTTCCGTTCACCAGGCGGTGATATGCATGAAATCTTCATTCAGTTATTTTTAACCGTTTACCCAGAGGTTGAACCGGACAGAAAATAACGAAACAGGAAGACGACACGTTCGATGATCGTAGCTCAATGCTGATATGCATCGCGACAATCAGGTCGTTAGAAATATTTACATAAGGAAATGTAACGTTTGAACGCTTTACATCTGTTGCACGAACCTCGAGATTGGTTGAGAAGATACCAGTGATAGATTCAAGTCAGCATCCCTGCGGGATTCTAACGAAATAATTGACTTCGTTTATGGTTTCAACGAGTTCCGGCACCGTCTCTTCTCGACGAGGTTTAACTGTTCTTCTGGATCTTTAACGCGTCGAGAGCTTTAGTAAAGAGTTTTAATTCCTCGAGTTCTAATCTTCGAGATTTTGGTACACGAGTGATTTCAACTATTAAGATTTTTAAGAAATTTCAATTTCCAAGGAGAGATTTCGAGATCTATCCGTAATGTGTGAACATTAGAACCAGCCATGACGAGGATATACCGTTTATGTTTAGTGTCACGCGTCAGTCTCTTCCGGCTAAAGGCAGTATAATTAGGATTTATAGACCTGATTGTTATCTTAATTTCAAAGAAGGCAATTATTTCACGACCTTTGGCCTATAAATTGTGCTTACAAGGAAGGTTATAGAAATATTTTATTGCGGCGAGTTAACTCGTCTTTCATTAGTTGACAGATTGAAATCACGAAAGATATAAAAGAAAAATTGTGCTTGTAAGGATGGTTATAGAAATATTTTATTGTAACCAGTTAACTCGTCTTTCATTAGTTGACAGATTGAAATCACGAAAAATATAAAATAAAAATGTATGAACCTAACTCTTGTGAATTTCACTAATTTTTGTAAAAGATTACTAACCATTTGTTTTTATTATTTTGGTAGTTTTTATGTAAAGACAAAACAGTTAAATATCTTGTATATTTTTTAAGAGAAGATATCTGTAGTGTGTTTATACGGGGTTGTTGGATTGAAAGGAAATATTTTCATGCTTCGTACACACACTTCGATTTCAACGTTGATTAATTGAAACCTTTAGGCAGTGTTTCTTTGTCATTTATGGATACTCTGAAGATAGAATTGAAATAAATTTTATTGTTCGAGTGATCTTTGGGAAAAAAAATTTATTGAATTGAAATATTATTAAAAGAGAGTCATTTCGAATGACTTTTATCGCGTAACGTGATATTTATAATACTTTAAAAATACCTGAATGTTATACCAGGTGTTTCAGAATTTAGATAAATGTTTCAAAATGCTAAGGCCAGAGAGCTTGCACAATCATTTTCTATTTATAGAAAGCACTAAAATCATCAACTGTTCGTTTCAATATAAATTTGAAATTATAAATAAAGTTAAAAAAAAGACGTATAATTATGTAATATGTTAATCACAGGTACACTAAATTCTCAAGAATTGAAAAACTATGCAAAACATAATAATGGCAACAGAGTAACATGAATGCAAAATAAGAAATAAAATATCTTCAATCGTCTATTAAACACAAAAATTCTATTTTCTAAAAAACAAATAATTGCTTATATACCTGCGATAATTAAATAAAACACAAAATCCTTTTTTATCTCTGTAACATCTCCATTACCACCTCTTTAAATCCCTATTTTCTTTCTTTTTTTAATTAATTTATTCTAAAGATTTATTCCAAATACTGTAAGCAAAGAATTTTCTTTCACCACAAACCAATGAAAAAAAAAAAAGAATTTATTATTTCTACCATCGTTGCTCAGTTATATCCGTTACTGGCCAATCGACATTTTTGCCCCCTAATCTCAAGAAGAGGATCCTCCTCCGCATCGTGCACAATCGATTATACAATATCGTCGCGCCTCACGATGAGCCGATGCAAAAAGGGAAAAGTCACGACCCGTGAGCCGATGCACGAGCCGGTATATACGAATTCAACCGATTATCTAATGTCGTGCCACCTATATTTACAGTGAACACAGGATCCTTTGGAAACATCTCAACGAAACCTGATCAACGGAAATTTCACTAAAACTATGCACGAGCTAAGCTGACGAGAATAGAAATCAACATGATTGATTTCGGTGTCATTCTTCGATTGTCCGTCGTTATACGATTCTTCGCTATTTATTTTAATCGAATACACGGTCGAATACTCGGTCGAAATTTAATTAAAATTGTTTGGATAGTTTGGAAGAGAATAAGTCACGAAGTTTGGAACTTTCCCATGAGGATAAAGCTAAATTATTGGTCCCCTTAAAAGTGTCATAAGGAAAGAATATATTGACGAATGTTAGACATAAACTGATTATGTAATTCTGTGCAGAGATACACACACGGTTCTTTCTATCCACTCACGAATCCTGCTTTCCCGTCTCTATGATAACTTTATGACTTTTGAACGTGCCGTTTGACAAACGCTGGTCGAGCATCATCATGATTATTAATATCTTACTCTTTTGGATCGTAACGACGTTAGAACTGTTTATGTAAGCGATTTTACCTAATTTGTGCAAATTAACTGGCGATAGAACGATGTTCCCTTTTGTTTATTATAATAGTTTAATTCCTCTCCGAAGAGTATTTTAAATGTATATTGTATCATTGAAAATTACTTTATCTGTTGGAACAGTTTAATTCCTCTTCGAAGAGTATTTTAAATATATATTGTATCATTGAAAATTACTTTATCTGTTGTAACAGTTTAATTCCTCTTCTAAGAGTATTTTAAATGTACATTGTATCTTTGAAAATTACATTATCTGTTGGAACAGTTTAATTCCTNTAAGTCACGAAGTTTGGAACTTTCCCATGAGGATAAAGCTAAATTATTGGTCCCCTTAAAAGTGTCATAAGGAAAGAATATATTGACGAATGTTAGACATAAACTGATTATGTAATTCTGTGCAGAGATACACACACGGTTCTTTCTATCCACTCACGAATCCTGCTTTCCCGTCTCTATGATAACTTTATGACTTTTGAACGTGCCGTTTGACAAACGCTGGTCGAGCATCATCATGATTATTAATATCTTACTCTTTTGGATCGTAACGACGTTAGAACTGTTTATGTAAGCGATTTTACCTAATTTGTGCAAATTAACTGGCGATAGAACGATGTTCCCTTTTGTTTATTATAATAGTTTAATTCCTCTCCGAAGAGTATTTTAAATATATATTGTATCTTTGAAAATTACTTTGTCTGTTGTAACAGTTTAATTCCTCTTCTAAAAGTATTTTAAATGTACATTGTACCTTTGAAAATTACTTTGCCTGTTATAATAATTTAATTCCTCTTCTAAGAATATTTTTAATGTATATTGTATTATTGAAAATTACTTTGTCTGTTGTAATAATTTAATTCCTCTTCTAAGAGTATTTTAAATGTACATTGTATCTTTGAAAATTACATTATCTGTTGGAACAGTTTAATTCCTCTTCTAAGAGTATTTTTAATGTATATTGTATCATTGAAAATTACTTTGCCTGTTATAATAATTTAATTCCTCTTCTAAGAATATTTTTAATGTACATTGTATCTTTGCAAATTACTTTGTCTGTTGTAATAATTTAATTCTTCTTCTAAGAGTATTTTTAATGTATGTTGTATCTTTGAAAATTACTTTGTCTGTTGTAACAGTTTAATTTCTCTTCCAAGAGTATTTTAAATGTACATTGTATCTTTGAAAATTATTTGTAATTTAAGAGAATAGTTGAAGAAGTCTGATTCGATGGTAAACGTGTGATATTTATTTTACATCATTTATAAGAAATCATATCTCGTTTCTATATCTCGTTCCATTGTAAAAATTTTTTTTTTTATAACGTTTTTAATACATTCACGGCGGATGATTTTTAGCGAGACGCTTATACTAGCCGTAGACCGCGCATCGTTTTCAAAAGTTTATAGTTGAATACGGCAAAGGTCTGCTATTTAAATTTGTGTGTATAAAAAACATTGTTTCTTGATATCACGCTTACAATTATTTTGTTATTCGAAGTTTGATAAAAATTAAATACTCCAATTTACCAGTAAAAGAATTTGTAAAGCCGCGAATTCACCTGTTACCAATAACAAATTATCCAATCAACGTGTCGATGATTTGTAAAAAAATCACCAACGTGTTAACAGTAACAAACCGATACATCTTATTCTAAAATTCTACATCATCCGTTCTTATAACACAGGATTCCTAAAAAATCTTTTTTACAATCACCCAGTCAGGCGTAACTTTTGCAGTTAGCAATGCGTTAAGAACGTCAAGTATGCGAACGTAAGGACATGGCAATCACGCGAAACGAGCATACCTTCGATTACATACACCGACTGAAAAAAGCATCCATACGCTACAAACTCTTTACTTCTGTTGTAAATATCATTCCCAGAACAACGACAAGTTAAAACCTGTTTTTACTATAATAGTCTATAAGAGACTAGCTTTCAATCAAGATGTCTTCAGCATGTATCAAGGTTTTAATTTGGCATCACACACAACGAGATAGTGTCAGGAGAAATCATAAATTCGCTGTTAACGAATACTTTTTTCGTTCACTGTACGTCGTTCTCCATTCATCTTAGATTTCGATCAATTACAAGGATATAAAAATCCAAAGACCGAACAGAAATTAAAAAGAGAAAAGAGAGAGAGAATCGTGACACAGAGAACATAGATCTTCCCGTGTCCAGGACTCATCTTCTTCCCTTTCCACGTCGTCTTATTCCTCTTCTGCACCGATGCTTGCTCTTTCAAGCATTAGCATAAACGGCCACCATCGCTTACGTAACCCCCACAGACTTTCTTTTCGAACTTCTGCACGTATCTTCTTTTTTCTTCGCCGTTTCATTTTTTCTTTCTTTCTGCTGTTTTTTTTTTTTTTTTTTTGCTCCTCGCATACAGTTAGACAATGGACGATGCCTCTGTTCTGCTTTCATCTTGCTCCACGCGGAAGAACCGCCGACTTAGAACAACAAGGTCGCCTTGACGCAATCATCCTCCTCGAGAGACGCTTCCCTGCGATCTTTATTTTTAATCTTCGTCGATTTGAATATATTTGCAAAATTTATAAGCGAGTGTCGTCCGTGAAAACGGGATGCCACCGAGGATTTCATGAGACTATTAACGCCGCGATGGCGACACGTTGGTGGATGACAGAAGGAAGCTGAGAAGCCGGGAAAAGAATTTAGCAAGATGATTATCTAATCACCGTGTGTTGGCAGAATTGAAGTTTCGTGTGAAATTTTGATGTACTGGTCGGAAAGAATGTACGACGCTGACAGTGAATGGTGCAAAAAGATTGAACAATGTTTTATGCAGATTGAGCAACGCTAATAGG
>SMSQ01026060.1:0-13347 GCA_019453375.1 Ctenoplectra terminalis
TATTAAATTTCAAATATTTGCTTAATTCTGTTAATTTTCAAATATTTGCTTAGTTTTATTAATTTTCAAATATTTGCTTAATTCTATTAATTTTCAAATATTATTTAATACAAGAGCTAGCTTTGCGTGCTAATAAAAAAAAAAACAACAAACAAAATTGGTATAAGCTGCAAGAATATTTATTTAGCACTTTTTATCATTATAGGCCACATTTAAATTAGGAGGCCGCTATAATTGTTTTAATTTTCAAATATTAATTAATGCAAGAGCTAGCTTTACGTGCTAGTAAAAAAAAAACAAAATTGGTATAAGCTACAAGAATATTTATTTAACACATTTCTCGCTCAACACGCTTCCCGCGCATTTTTGAACGCACCGAAAAAACATTCTACAAACGCGCTATGTATAAAAATACATAATCATAAAATGTATAAAGTGAAATAAATCACGTATAAAACTACATAATTATTACGAACAGAAGTACATAAATGAAAGAATTGGTGTAATGGCATATTTTAGAGGTTAGACCGTGTCACTTAAAAGTTACAAACTAATGTATCTATATTTTAAAAAATTAATCCTAATATAAAACTACGATCCTTCCATAGCAATTATTAGTTAAAAAATTTTCAAATAAAAGTGAAAAACTAATCAATCCTANGTACATAAATGAAAGAATTGGTGTAATGGCATATTTTAGAGGTTAGACCGTGTCACTTAAAAGTTACAAACTAATGTATCTATATTTTAAAAAATTAATCCTAATATAAAACTACGATCCTTCCATAGCAATTATTAGTTAAAAAATTTTCAAATAAAAGTGAAAAACTAATCAATCCTAGTTTTTTTTTTCCAGTATCAGACAAAATTCACCACATAGAGATTTAAGATAAATCTAAAATCGTAACTGCCAACTACTCCGAATAACGCACTCAACGCACCGTGTACAAATAAACAAAGTTAACCGTTCCGATACACGCGTTTACCATTTATTTTCACGGACGCTGAAAGTCCATAGCGTCCAATTGATAAACGGCACACCTAAATCCCCAAAATAAACAAACATCCGTGTTTTCCTTCTAGTCATAGTTTCCGCTGAATAAATAAATATAAACATCTCTCAACCATTCTTAAAATCATAACAGAATAATTCACATTAATTTCCGCTGTGAGATAATTCTGTTTACAGCTTTTCCTATTTTCTCTCACTGTTACAGTTCATTAATATTTAACATCATTATTTATATCGAATTACTCTGAATTGTATATCTTCAGTTGCCAACCACGCTAAGCGGTAAATATTTTATAACAGAGAAAGATATTTTTACGTCTGGTGACTTTATCGACTTCAGTTGTTAAACTGATAAAATACAGTTCCATAAATCGCCGCTTTAAATCGTAGAGGGCGCAAAAAGCACTGATTATTTTTCAAGATCGGTATTTCAGTATTTCTAACATAAAGTTTCATATTAACACGTTAAACGGCACCGTTAGGCTGTGTTCCGTGATAATAATTAAAAAACACTTGGTCGCAAAATAATTAAGAATTTATGAAGGAAATTGTAAAAGTTTGCAAAGGAAAGTCGTATCTTTGTTTATTGAATTTGATTCAATAGAACCCATTAATGAATTACAAGCTATTATTTTTTCAAATTTATACCGTCAGTCCACGGAAACTAGCGGCGCCTAAAATTTCAGCGTCGGTTCACAAGGACCGGCGTGGCGCTTAACGTGTTAACCCATTTGCATCATAAGCGCATATATGCGCGCATTTTGCCTGGCCACTATCACCAGAGCGCGCATATATGCGCTCATTCCACTTGGGCATTTATTACCAGAACGTATATTATATCCATGCGTATTTGGCTCTCGATCGATGAAAAGAGGTGATCGCGAATAGTTTAAGGGTAAAATAACTTAGAAAAATAAAAAAAAAATGGATGGTTATATTTCCGACAGCAGTGAAGAGGTAATTAGATTTAGGAAACGTTTTTTTTATTGTCTCGACATTCTTCGAACATTATCATGTTGTGCGAAATAATTATATTTTATTCCTCTCATAATTATGAATCTATTACGAAATAAAAATTCTTTATTTATGTAGTATTGCTTTTATTTTTAACATTTAAAAACATTTTCATTTAAATACAATCGAACAAAATTTTGGTGATAAGAACGAATTTTTCTGTGCGATGCAAATGGGTTAAGTACAGTACAACCTGGCTTAACCCATTCGAGACGACGATTTTTAGCGAAACTTATTATCTTAAGCCTTCGCTGCATGCGTATTCATAGTATTTTTCACGTAAGAAAGGCTTCGGATAATTTTTAGATTTTTTGGCACACAGTTTCCTGCACTTTACAGATTTCATTGGTTCCAGAAAAATCTTATTTCGACGACTAGTTTACTCGGAATAACTGATAATTGCACATTACTGTTATTGCACACACGGTGTCCAAGCTGTCTTATAGCCTCGGAAATCCATTGCACACACGGTGTGCAATCGGTCTCGAATGGGTTAACGCGGGGGATACGTTCCAATAAGTTTCAGCGCTAAACGAAACAGCGTTAAACGAAGTTATCTTAATAGATAAATAATGGGGATAAGTGAAACAGAACAAAGAATAAGAAAATTTATCGGTTCTTTTTTGTTTTATTTTGTAACATTTATTGTTTAATAGTTTTTTACCGCATCAATTATAGACTTATTTATTGCTAATATCCATTCTTATTCATAAAACATTCGTGAAAATAAAAAAAAGTTCGAGTAAAGATGTCATGTTTGCGACGAGAAAGGTTCTTCCTCGTTTGATATTTTTTGTTTTCTCGTGACCAAGTCATCTAAAGTCGTTTGTCTTTTCCTGTTTCGTTCAGCAAGCAGTTGTCGATACCAAGACACCCCATCAATGACGCTTCGTCTTGCCTTTTAACTTCTATCAAAATTTGAATCATTTTGTACAAACAGATCCATAATTTCCGTTACAGTGGCTAAACTTTTTTTTTAGAAAATCCGTTGAGAGTTCCTTTTGCTCCTCATCTTCGGAAACGCTAACTTCGTCATCTTCGTGCACCTGTTGTTCTGCTAATTCTTTAAGATCGTCGTTGGAAAGGTTTTCACCTGTTGTAACTTGCAATAATTCATCAATATCCTGCGCATTTATATTATCCAACCCTGTTCGATCAGCTAGCTTGATAATTTGGTCGACATCAACAGTGGATTCTCTAATGTCAATATTTTTGCTTAACTCCGGCCATACATTCTTCCATACTCCTTTTAAACATTTCTCGGTTATCTCATTCCAGGAAAGATCGATGTTGTCCACAGCATCCATGATATTGTAATTTTTCCAAAAATCTCTGATGGATCGTTTATTTTTTCCATCGGTTGTATCGATCAGTTGTCGAAACGTCCGCCGGAGATAATAAGCTTTAAAATTTGATATCACGCGTGCGATTTCGAGAAATCCAAATACATACAGTCAACCCTCCTATAACGCGGCACTCTGAGAACGGGGTTTCCATATAACGCGGAGCTTGACAGCAAGGATGAGTGTTAAAAGATTTTACGAAAGCCTTTCTTGTTTCTGTTGGAAAACGGTTCTTTCGTTTACTTTTTGTTTCATTTTTTTTTATCATTTCCTTATACGAACTCTTCGATTCGATAAAAATAATTTATAATTTAATCTTGTCTTTTGTATCTCTTGGTCTCCATATAACGCGGTACGAATAGTGTGATTTGTACTAATTATGAGTTTCTTACAGCGCGGTTTCCATACAACGCGCTACGAATTAGCCTGGTTTCTACGGTTAAATACGAGTTTCTTATAGCGCAGTTTCCATATAACGCGGTACGAATAGTGTGATTTGTACTAATTCTGAGTTTCTTACAGCGCGGTTTCCATACAACGCGGTAGACGGTTTCCATACAACGCGCTACGAGTTAGCCTGGTTTGTATGGTTAAATCCGAGTTTCTTATAGCGCGGTTTCCATATAACACGGTACGCACTCACCGCGTTATAGGAGGGTTCACTGTACTACCGCGTAAAACTGAAACAGCGTTAAACGGGGTCTTACTGTATATTCTATTTTTCTGTCCGTAAAATAAACCTAATACAAACAGAATCGATTAGGTTTATTATTTAATTAAAAAAAAAAAAAAATGTTCACCGATAAAATAAAAAAATTGTTTTCTACGACAAATAATTTTCTTCTATCTATCTTGCGAATGATCGTACAAGAATTTTGATAGAAATAAATAAAACAAAGTTTAAGGTAAATTTACATTATTTAATTTTACATCTTCCACTTTCGAATTATAAGAGAAAAAGAGATGGTACACATTTATGTATTTCTGCACAGAGAAACAACTTATCCAATTGTGCAGTTTGGAAAGTTGCTTTCTGTGTTATTTACTTGAATGTCAGAGCAGTGATAATTGAGGTTAAGTATGTCATACCATCTAAACAATAAACAGATTGATAACAGATTATCTTTCTGTTTAATGGACGTACTGTAACGCGTATGCTATTCGTATGTTGCAGATTGTGTAATTGATACTATTCGGTGATTTGGAAAAAAAAGAAAGAGCAAAATGAGACAACAGATAATTGACACTAAAATCACTTCTCACACTTCCAGAGAAGCAGATGAATGTCTTTTCGAATATTTGCACGCTGAGATGGTTAATTATGCCCTGAGCAAATCCTGCAAAAATAAGGTAATTATACATACAGGAATTGAATAATTTGATATCGGTTAATATTATGTAAACGCTTGCTCCAATGTTTATATTATGTCCTATCAATATTTTGTATGTTAATTTGGTAAAGTTTCTCTACTTTAATCCTCTTAATCTTCTTCTGTCCTTGTACTTTAATCTTGCACGTGTTTAACCCTTTGCGGTCTTATGCCGAGCCAGACTCGACACTTTTATTTCGTTCCATTATTTTTATTTATGGGATACGAAACATTCTTTTATATTAAAATTTAATTTAGTGAGAAATATTCTATACAGATACCTTATTGGTTATGAGAATATGAAAATTCAGTTAAATTATTGACAGTTTTTAAAAATAGACTATTAACTCTTTGCGGTCCGAGCCACTTTCGACACTTTAACTTAACTAGTTCATATTCAATGATATACTTTTAAAAACTGTGAATAATTTGGCTGAATTGTCACATTTTCGTTACCAGTAAGATATCTAGATAGAAAATTTTCCATCGAATAACATTTTAATGTAAAAGAATATGTTTCGTATCCCAAAACTGAAAACGATGGAACAAAGTAAAATGTCGAGTCTGGCTCGACATAAGACTGCAAAGGGTTAAAGATGAACTAGTTAGGCTAAAATGTGGAATGTAGCTCGGACCGCAAAGGGTTAATCAAAGAAAGACGTATTAAGCAGTGCGTATTTTGTATGGTAATACAACAGCTTTATTTGTTTGAAATATTTCCGATATTTAAGCGAGATAACATTTTTTATGATAATATTTGATTATTAATACTGTTCAAGAACATCTTTATTTTTTACGTAGAATATTATATCTTTTTTTAATCTTTCATTTTAATGTTTGTATAAATGAATTGAATTATTGAACAAAAAATACAAAGAACTGTGTTGATCCTATAGTAATAAATTTTTATTGCTTTATATTAATACGAGGAAAAACTATTGCGATATAATTAGTATTGGTGATAATTGTTAATTTTAGTTTCACATTTATGTTTCACGAAAAGAAAATAATATACTATCGCATTTATATTTATGCACAAAAGTTTTTAGGTGCGAGCTTAATATAATTGGAACTAAATTGAAAAATAAAGCTATTTACATTATATTCTTTATGCAAACATAAGTATTACTTTACCAATGTCGAATACAAATATTAAGCTATGTATTTTCATTGTTATAAATTTATATAACATTGCTATTCATCTTTCTTCTTACTGATTGGCATAATAAAAATATATTCTTAAATTGAGACTATATAAATATTAGAATTAAGTTTAAAGTCACATTCGATAAATATTATTTCGTCTATAACTTTAAGTATCGTAGAAATTTATTTTGCGACATAGTTTTTTTTTTAATGTAACATCAGTGATGCTTATAATTTAATCTCAATAATCAAAGATTACAATATTCAAAATATAAAGGAAGGGGAAGAAGAACTGTCACGACTGGAATGGATGGGATTCAGTGTTGGCTACAGAATCATTGAACGATTGACACGAGAATGGAATCGATTTAAAGATGAACTGGATATGATCAAATTTATCTGTACTGATTTCTGGTCCAGTCTTTATCACAAACAAATTGATAATTTAAGGACAAATCATCAAGGTGTATATGTATTACAAGATAATTCATTCAGGTTATTGAACAAAGTAGGTACCAGTAGCAATAAACAATACCTACAAGAAAGTCCACGTTTACTAGCATTTACTTGTGGTCTTTTAAGAGGAAGTTTAGCAAATCTTGGAATTATTAGTACTGTTAATGCAGAAATTTCTGCATTACCGAGTTGTAAATTTCATGTACAAGTTCAAAGAATTTAATGTTAATAAATATTATGACAGAAAATCTACAAAATAAATGTTAATGTGTATCACAAGAGTATTATACGTTTAGCTTTCGTTGTGTATAAGAAACAGATAAAATATTTCCCGCTGTAATATTTTATATACACATCTACTGTTTTTAATATTGTGTTTATACGTAATAGGTAGAGCTTGAAAAAATAAGTTTATTATTAAATTAATTCTTCAACTGAAATGGTCTTATATTTCACTTCTTTGTAATAAATAGTACTAAAAGTAATACATTTTTAATTTCATAAATCGTAGATCTCGATACAAAATTTTTATAAGTAATACACGATCTAAAAACATATAAAATTACTTATTTAATTCTTTTGCAATTCTTTTGCATGGAATATTTGTACTTTTAAATCTTATATGTTTAATTGAAATGAATAAATTAATTGAATTCTTATTTATAAAATGACTTTTTAAATAGATCTATTCTTTGTCTTACTAAAAATAAGATATAAGAAAAAAAAAAAAAAAACTGAGGAAACATGATTAAAATAATTTTAAAAACTGTATATTGATTTTTAATACTTAATTTGTTAAATGATTATTAGATACTATTGTACCATTATTTTTGCTAATAAAGTTTAAAATGTGAAACTGGTTTACAATTCCAACAAAAGTGTTATTATGTTTGTCGTCTATAATCACCGCATATGATTCTTTTTCAAGAATACATGATAAGTAGCCAAGAGTTGCCGAAGGCTTAACTTTAACATAGTGTTTGATTATAGCTTCTTCTACAAAATCTGTATATTTCACCGCACCAGACATTATGCTTGACATAAGTTTGTTAAAAGTAATAACACCTTTCACATGTATATCATCATTACTGATGACTAGTACTTCAGGATTTGCATTTTTAAGCATATTAACAGCTTCTTTACATGTTACCGTATTCTCCTTCAACGAAGATGGTTTATCGAAACCTATATTTGAAACTTGCATGTTCCACCACCATTTGTTTGTTTCATTTTGACATACAGGTTCCTGTTATTTATTATAACAATTGATTATTAAAATTTGTAATAACTAGGTGTACAATCTTTATATAACAGAATAATCATTTACCAAAAATTCTCTAGTTTCCATCCAGCGATCAGATACAAATTTAGTCAAATAGTTTCTTATTCCATCTGGTAAAATAATAACAATACGCTTTCCTTCAGGAAGATCTTTAGCTATTTTAAGAGCAGCAGTTAACGCAGCACCACTACTACCACCACACAGTAAACCTTCCTGACGTATGAGCATTCTAGCAGCATTTAACGATTCGCAATCTTTAGTTTTTATCCATTTATCAATTACACTACGATCTAACACTGTAGGTATAAAGTCATACCTAAAAACAATTTTATTGATTACTTAGAATAGAAAATGAAACCACATGAAATGTAATGGACAAAAATTTTGTACCCAATTCCTTCTACTTCGTAGAAACCAATCTCATCTTGTGATTCAGTCGATGGATCTAAAATACTTCCTACGGGATCCACAGCTATAATTTTTACGTCCGGTGACAATTCTTTCAACTTTCGTCCAACACCAGAAATAGTACCACCTGTACCCGCACCAATTACCAGATAATCTAGTCGTCCCTCGCATTGCTTCCAAATTTCAGTTGCAGTTTGATCGTAATGAGCCAACGGATTTCCAGGATTAGTATACTACGCATATGATACGAACAAAAAATAAGTAAAACAACCACTTGTTATTTATTAATATACGCACACACAATATTACCTGATCGAGGATAATACTGTCCGGTATTTCTCTTTGTAATTTTTGTGCAACATTAATATGTGCCTCCGGACTTTCCCAACTTGCTTCTGTCGGAGTTCGAACAATTTCAGCTCCAAGTGCATGAAGCGTAGATACTTTCTCGTCAGACATTTTCTCTGGCATAACAATAATGCATCTATAGCCTTTGACAGCAGCAGCCATTGCTAAACCAATTCCAGTGTTACCGCTTGTAGGTTCGATGATGGTACATCCTGGTTTTAATAAACCTTCATCTTCGGCATCTTGAACCATTCGGTATCCAATTCTGTCTTTCACAGAACCTCCGGGATTAAGAAATTCGCATTTTACATCTGAAATTGAAGTTATATTTATTACATTTACAAGCAGCGTACTAAATTAATAAAATTAATACTAACACATTTCACATTTAATTCCATAAGATTTTGGAATGTTATTCAATTTTACAAGCGGAGTTTGTCCAATAGTGGTTAAAATATCAGGCATTATCTTAGTACGGTCACCATTTCTGAAACAAAAATGATAGCAATGGGATATGAGACGAAGAATTACAATTATATTCATGAATTAGTCTTAATATGAATATTATATTTTCAGAAATCTCAAATATTTGAAATCTTACCAAAGCTTAAAAGTTTCTATATATTTTTTATTTTTTATCAATTTTCTAGAATATTACAATTAAATAAAAATATACTGTTGATGCGATGCCTAATCAAATAAAATAACTTTGATTATGCTCCTACACAAGTGTATCATTTTATTCTAGCTACGAAAATGTTAAACATTATAAAGATACACATAACACGAAGAAAAAATATTTAATAACTTTGTTATAATATTGTATACTTTATTTATATGTTATGACATCTGAAATTTTGTTACAAAATAAAGTTTCATCGTGTTGCTTTTATTTACACGCTATGATATACATATTTCACTTTTACAAACCATACGTATAATTAAAAAATTTGAAACTAGAGCTTTTAAATAACTGTTCCTCGCGTTCTTAAATAAACATATTTTTCTTAAGTTAAAGAATGCTAGACTATTTCAAATTATACCGTTAAATGACACAGAACTTACGAAACTTATACACAAAAACTGTTTTCCTTTCCAACTCTTTTTACTCACAATATAACAAAAGATTCCTATTTACATAAATCATCTTTTACCATATGGAACAACATACGTAAAGTACTAGAATTTTATAAACACATAAACCTGCTAAATTCACTATAAGCAAAATGTATATCTCGCTTTCGAAAACATTGTAACATTGCAATAGCCACTCGTGTATCGTTCAGTGGTCACTAATGACTTCAACGTTGACGTGACCGCTCCAAAATAAACTCTTAATATAAAACAAAATATGTTACAATACAAAGCGTAAGCTTCGATAAAGAAATATTTACAAAATTGATTCTTTTATTTCATTTACAATTTCATTTACAAAATTGCTATTTAACAATACTGTAACAATTCTATTTACTTCAATTACATCCTCGCTACACTGTGAAACATTATTTGCTCGTAACTTTCTGGTCTGTTGAATACAACGTACTTGCATCAGCAATTTCTTCTCAATTTACTTTTCTCTTTAATAGTGTTTTACATAGAACTTACTCCATTCTATATGTATGAGGTGAATTTATTGCATTTGGTTTCCACGTGCAGCGGCTGGGTCGATCAGGCCGTTTAAATTCCATGATTGAACCTTAAATTCCACTTAAATTTCTGACCACAAAAATAGCCTGTAAATCTGTTAATAATTTTAACACAAAATCAATTGTACAAAATTTGTTCGGTATCGCGTTGCTTTTGAGATCAACGAAAGCCAGCTGCGATCGATGCTACCTAACCTTCGAGGTAGTTGGAAACATCTCAACAGTAGTAGCGCAATATGCTAATTAAAATGATAAGCGAAAGTTGGTTGGACCAAGAGTTGTGCAAATTTGATTTCAGCTTTATCTCAGATTTCTTCGGTAATAACAAACGATAATTTTATCGGGTAAGAAGTTATTTGCCGGCTATTAATAAATTTATACCGATATTCGGCAGATTTGCTTAGATAAAATTGTATTTGTTGTTTGAAACAAATGTGACGCAAATTCGGTACATTTATCAACACAATTAAGAGTAATATTGTGAAATAAGAGGAAAGTTTCTTGAAGAGAGTACAGTAAAACCTGTTTTTGTGCGGTGGATAGGGATCGCATAAAAGAAATCGTACAAAAGAATATTCGAAAATTTTATAAATTCTTACTTATAATAAACAACTTTGTACGATATTCCACCTAAAATTTTTTTACGCGGTGGATAGGGACCGCGACCCGACGAGAAGTTTTCAAATTATACATTAAATAGTTTGCCGCTACTCGTCGTAATCCAAAACGCGCATCTTCTTGCGATGAATTGGTTGAAAATCGCTTTCGTCGCTTGAAGATAGGATTTCAATTGATTTCTTTTTCGCTACCATAAAGTCAGTGATCAGTTTTTGTGACGATGGTCGACCGGTCAATTGCTTGAAAAAGTTTAAGAGCGCAAAGGGTTAAGTTACCGATATATCGGGTTGTCCGGAAAGTTGGTGCCGATTTTTAAGGAAAATTTCAACACAACACGTTTAAATTTCCTTATACATTTATTAAATTATGTATTTTCCATTTTGTTCTATAACCTTTCTCCATCTTTCGCTTAACTCGAATCCCATCCTTCTAAAACTTCTTAGGTTTTTCGGCGAAAAACTTTTCCATATTTAACGCTAGAACTACCGTGCCGGTCAAAATGATTGGTTCGTAATTTGTCATAGAAATTTTATAAATTTACAGTGGCGCATTTTCAGAGATTTTCTATAATTTTTTAAACAAAATATGCACAAAGAATTATTACCCCTGATATAAGTATTTTTTCAAATACTTATCATCTCGATTTCCTTGCTACAAATAAGTCTATTTTAATCGTCGCTAGTTCTACCGTTAATAGCGTATAAAACTAACGAAAATGAATGTATCCTAACTAAACTTTTGTCCAAAGATGCCTGAGGTGTCACTCTTTAGAATATGTACGCGTGTTATTTGTTTTCAATCATCCCGACATATTCAAACCTGTTCTAATGGCACCTACCGAAAATCGGCACCAACTTTCCGGACAACCCAATAATATTGCAATGGCATTTACAGTAAAACCTGTTTTTGTGCGGTGGATAGGGACCGCATAAAAGAAATCGTACAAAAGAATATTCGAAAATTTTATAAATTCTTACTTATAATAAACAACTTTGTACGATATTCCACCTAAAATTTTTTTACGCGGTGGATAGGGACCGCGTAAAAAAAGTCTGACTTAGAAAATACGTCAATGATTTATGAAATAGATGAGAGAATGCTTTCGATTAAATTAAATAATTAAATTAGACCTAAAGAAATTGTAAAAATATTTAATTCTTCGTTGTACATATACACGGAGAAGTTTTCAAATTATACATTAAATAGTTTGCCGCTACTCGTCGTAATCCAAAACGCGCATCTTCTTGCGATGAATTGGTTGAAAATCGCTTTCGTCGCTTGAAGATAGGATTTCAATTGATTTGTTTTTCGGTACCATAAAGTCAGTGATTAGTTTTTGCGACGACGGTCGACCGGTCAATCGCTTGAAAACGTCACGATAGCGAGACACGCATGATCTCGGCTCTTTTTGGAATTTTAAGCGTCTTTCCGCATTGGTATCTATTTTAAGAAAATGCGTTTCCAATTTTTTCGAAATCTGGATCCCTGCATATATTTTATCCGCTGTATAGATTTGTGATGTATATGTACATTGATAGGAAACATTAAACTGGTGCTAACGCCGCTAAGATTCATATACCGCATAAAAATAAATCGCACGAAAAAAATTGCCCAAAAATAAAATCGCACAAAAAAGGACCGCACAAAAACAGTGGTTCGAGGTTGTTCCAAATTGGCGGAAAATTCAAAACGATAACGAGATCGAAGCAGCGGTGAATTTATTTTTTGCAATCAAAGTTCAACGTTTTTACACCAGTGTAATGTACAAGTTTAAAAAACATTGGAGAATAGCTATAAAAATTAACATTGACCGTTAAATAAAATTAAATTTCAGGAAAGTTCAGACTCCATCAATTTTGTGCCATAAATTTTTTTTACACTGCAATAAATATTAGAATTATTTAGCAATGATTTGTCTTCCGGTAAGTTTTAATTAAAAATTAATCTAAATATTATAATTGTTCGTAGAAATAAATTATTGTCCATCTTATGGATTATAAACTGAATTTATAAATTTATTATTAATACACTGCTAATATTTTTGATTGAAAATGAAAAATTCCATCGAACGCGTCGTGAATATAATGTTTCGCTAAAAAAAGAAAGTGAAATTGCGTCACCAATAGAATATCGTGTGTTAAAGGTATTTATTGGAAATAAAAAGTTTATTGATTTATTGCTGGATGAAATGTGAGACATTAGAGTCTTCAATTTTGGACTAAATGGTCGAAAATTATACGTATTAAGGCTAATTGCTAATGCAGTTCTTGTCGTAGTACTATATGCTACTGCTGTGTGATTTATTCTGAAATGAAATTATTGAATTATGCTCGTGTTAACACGCATTATATAGCATTTAGTTCGTTTAATATTATTAGCTTCGTTTCTGTTTGATTATTTTATTCATTTGGAGGAAAACTCTGGCAAGTTGTGATTACTTTCCTCAGAAATAAATTATCTTTTACTTCCCTATTTTTAATAAGCAATTTGTTTTTACTATATTTACTTTATTATTGTTTCCTATTTTATTCATTCTAATTTATTTAAATTATTTGATTTAAATAATGCCAATATTTCTAATTATGAGTCCCGGTTTTCGGTCAATCCATTAAAGGAATTTACCTGGGATGGGGACTTTGATAGTGTGGGTAAATTAGTGAAAAGCTATTTTGAATATTACACTTATATTTTATTCAAAAAAAAA
>SMSQ01026060.1:25906-36883 GCA_019453375.1 Ctenoplectra terminalis
TGGAATTGGAAAGGAATTGGGATGGAATTGAAATGGGATTGAAATGGAATGAATCGGAATTGAAATGGAATTGAAATGGAATTGGAATGGGATTGAAATTGGTACAAAAATTATTTTTAGGTTTTATAAAATTAATAAAAATATAAAATTATATAAAATATATAAAATTTGTAAATTTAAAAACCTAGCTTCCCATGTAATCCGGTACGCCTCAGTTTACCCTACAAGGTGTTCAAAAAATCATGGAAGACCGTGCAAAAATGAATGAGAAGAAAAAAGACTGAAATTTTTTCGTTCGAAGCTTTCTTTCCAGGAGAACCGAGTTTGAATTTCGTGCAAAAATAAATGGAAAGAAAAAAGATTGAAATTTTTTCGTTCGAAGCTTTCTTTCCAGGAAAATTTCGTGCAAAAATAAATGGGAATAAAAAAGACTGAAATTTTTTCGTTCGAAGCTTTCTTTCCAGGAGAATTTCGTGCAAAAAATAAATGGGAATAAAAAAGACTGAAATTTTTTCGTTCGAAGCTTTCTTTCCAGGAGAACCGAGTTTGAATTTCTATCACGTACACGTGCACTTAAAAGAGACTTTGAGACCCGATGGAAAACACTTTGCGCATTTTGTGGTGTAAAAACAAGGCTTTTGTAACCAGAACTAAAATATTGCACTGGGTGATCAAATTATTACGATCTGAGGAAGGAGTTACATATATTATATTTTTGGTAACATGTCTTGAATGATAAGAACACGTAGGTACCCTTTTTTGTTCTCGACACGTAGACGGACAGTTTGACTATATTTTGATCCTTATCTAGATGTATGTAAGAAGTGTGGGTTCGAGGAGCACCTAACTCAGGAATTTACGTGACTACTCGAGGCTGAGGAGTTCCAGGATTAATATTCAAATGGGTATTAATTACGAGTTTATAACAGAAAGTTAAGTTTCTAAATTTTTCCTATTATCTTTTTATTTTCAGAGGAAACTGAAAATACCCAACATGGTTCCAGGAAAGTATCAAGTCGTCCCAAAGGTTTCTTTTGTTTTATTAATACGTAACGAATGCATAACATTTTATTGCAATACAAACCGTTTATTTTGAAAGTGGTGTAAGTCGTTTTCTCTTGTTTCGAGAAAATTAAAGGTTAGCATATCTGTTGATTAAAAAATTTCGGCAAATTATACGAAGTCTGGCAATGTTTCTACTCTTTCATCGATATTTAATTTGATTACATCAATTTGTTTCAGGCGAATTAGACTGTAATAATATATATTTATAGGCTGTAAATGGACTTACGCCACTTTCAAAATTAGACAACTGTAAAAATCGTTTGATTTCAATTTTGAAAAATCAAATATAACTTAAAATATACTTCATTTTAATCCAATTTTGTTTACAAATACGATTGACAAGACATAAAATTTCATTTTAGACGCTAATTACATTGTCAAAATTACAAGACACCGATAGTATTTACTTATGCTCCGCATGTGGCAGTATTTCGAAATATGCACGATGCACCGGAGGTATATAGGGTAATAACTGCTTTATGTCTTTATATTTTTCGTAAGTAATGGGCTTGGCATTTTGGTACAAAGGCGCCAGGGCGATTTTTTCAAATTTTAGCGGTCTTCCAGGACGCGTAGGTAATAAATTTATAGTTTTAAATTCTTTGTCCTTCATCGATGTTTTATATAAAATAGTATACGGTGCACTTTTGAGAAATCTCAACCAATAATTTTTGTACCTATTTCAATTCCATTCTTGCTCCAAGTCTGAATAACTAATTATTTCTCCAATATTTAATAATTTGATCACCCACTCTGCATGTTGAAAATTTTATCAAAGGAAAGACCTAGGAATTTTTAGATCTATTACAGCTATGGATCAAAAATTGTAAAAAAAAATTGCCATTTTTACCATTTTTAACCGTTTGCAGCACACAGACGTCTCCGTTAATTCTCTGAATTGTAAAATGGTAGAGATAGATAGCACTGGAACAGATACTATGCCTTTCTGTTATACGAAACCAAGACAAGGGTAAGACGGAGCTGTTCAACAGCCAAAGAACCCCTATGAGAGATATTACAAGACGTACAACGGAGACAATCGAGGGAACTAATAAGACGAAGCGGTGAAGGTTTACGAAATAGTGATTAACAGAAGGTACGGACACTTTTAAAAGGAACGTTCGATCTAAGGACAGTTATTATCGTTACGTGTAAATTAATACACAAGACGAATCGTGTTACTCGGTCACCTTAATTATTTTCGTAATTAATGGAGCGATACAGATTCTTTTTTTTTCTTTTCTTTTGGATAATCCGATGCTCACGGAGTTACCTGCGATCTAATTATACTACGCTCTTTGCGAGCCACTTTTTTTTTCCCCCGATGCATTCTGCACTTTCGTGTCTTAAAGCTTTGAAAAAAGAAGCCTCTGTTGCTCCTTTGTATATGTCGTGTTGTGCGAAACCGTGTTGTGTGACACCCAGAGCCAGAACAGAAAGGGGGGTTACGTTCGGAAAACTTATTAAAAACAAATATTTTTTTTAATTCTACATAAGTAACTTAATTTTTATTAAAAGTATAAATGTATGTACAAGCGTGAGACAGTTTTGTTTTCAGGCCGCGGAGATGAAAAGAAATACTTTCCGCAAAACTGTATCTTTAAGACGGCAAGCCTCGCCGCGGCTATAGAAGTACAGTGTTGTACAAATGTTTTTTCAATTTTCTTATTGTGTTAGAGTGAAACTGTGTTATAGGATGCCTTGTTGTAGGAGGGTTTCTGCAATTTATGAATCGTGTTATAAGATGCCGTGTTGTAGGAGGGCTACCTGTATACTTATTTCTAGAGAAGAAATCGAGGTGGAAAGTATGTAAAATAATATGTAATGCATTTCGGACAAAAGTTTATCTATATTTTTAATAGAAAATCGCGGAAAATCTGCTCAAAGGCACCGTAGTTAATTTATAAAGATTCTGTAAAAAATTACGAACGTGTCATTTCGACCACTTTGGTAGTTCCAGTGTTTTCGAGTTAAAGCAATTATATTTAAAAACAATTTCTTATTCGATTTGCCATATTTATCTTTATAAGACACGAGATATCTCGTCATCCGTGCACAATGTCTTAAGAAACATACGTAATTATAATAATAATTACACAATTATAATAATAATTATTATAAGTTATAACAATTACAACTCTCTCCCAAGCAACCCTTTCTTCAAAAAAACAGCCAACAAAAATTCCGCGGCTCCTCAAAAACCCACNGTGTAAATTAATACACAAGACGAATCGTGTTACTCGGTCACCTTAATTATTTTCGTAATTAATGGAGCGATACAGATTCTTTTTTTTTCTTTTCTTTTGGATAATCCGATGCTCACGGAGTTACCTGCGATCTAATTATACTACGCTCTTTGCGAGCCACTTTTTTTTTCCCCCGATGCATTCTGCACTTTCGTGTCTTAAAGCTTTGAAAAAAGAAGCCTCTGTTGCTCCTTTGTATATGTCGTGTTGTGCGAAACCGTGTTGTGTGACACCCAGAGCCAGAACAGAAAGGGGGGTTACGTTCGGAAAACTTATTAAAAACAAATATTTTTTTTAATTCTACATAAGTAACTTAATTTTTATTAAAAGTATAAATGTATGTACAAGCGTGAGACAGTTTTGTTTTCAGGCCGCGGAGATGAAAAGAAATACTTTCCGCAAAACTGTATCTTTAAGACGGCAAGCCTCGCCGCGGCTATAGAAGTACAGTGTTGTACAAATGTTTTTTCAATTTTCTTATTGTGTTAGAGTGAAACTGTGTTATAGGATGCCTTCTTGTAGGAGGGTTACTGCAATTTATGAATCGTGTTATAAGATGCCGTGTTGTAGGAGGGCTACCTGTATACTTATTTCTAGAGAAGAAATCGAGGTGGAAAGTATGTAAAATAATATGTAATGCATTTCGGACAAAAGTTTATCTATATTTTTAATAGAAAATCGCGGAAAATCTGCTCAAAGGCACCGTAGTTAATTTATAAAGATTCTGTAAAAAATTACGAACGTGTCATTTCGACCACTTTGGTAGTTCCAGTGTTTTCGAGTTAAAGCAATTATATTTAAAAACAATTTCTTATTCGATTTGCCATATTTATCTTTATAAGACACGAGATATCTCGTCATCCGTGCACAATGTCTTAAGAAACATACGTAATTATAATAATAATTACACAATTATAATAATAATTATTATAAGTTATAACAATTACAACTCTCTCCCAAGCAACCCTTTCTTCAAAAAAACAGCCAACAAAAATTCCGCGGCTCCTCAAAAACCCACCCCACTCTACAAAAATCCAACAACCCATCCCGCTCTACAAAAAATCCAACAGCTGCTCAAAAAACCAACCCCGCTCTACAAAAATCCCACGCGACTCAACAACGAAAACCATCTCAATAAAAGAGCTCAAATCGATACAAAAAGAAGCGGCGCTCCTCCATAAATTGATAATTAGAGCTACCACCACGCATAGACGGAACAGCCGCTCTACAAAAAATCCAACAGCTCCTCAAAAGACCCATCCCAATAAAAGAGCTCAAATCAATACAAAAAAGCGGCGCTCCTTACATAAATTGATAATTAGAGCTACCGCCACGCATAGATGGAACAGCCGCTCTACGAAAAATCCAACAGCTCCTCAAAAACCCATCCCACTCTACAAAAAATCCAACAGCTCCTCAAAAAACCCACCCCGCTCTACAAAAATCCCACATGACTCAACAACGAAAACCATCCCAATAAAAGAGCTCAAATCGATACAAAAAAGCGGCGCTCCTCCATAAATTAATAATTAGAGCTACCGCCACGCATAGATGGAACAGCCGCTCTACGAAAAATCCAACAGCTCCTCAAAAAACCCATCCCAATAAAAGAGCTCAAATCGATACAAAAAAGCGGCGCTCCTCCATAAATTAATAATTAGAGCTACCGCCACGCATAGATGGAACAGCCGCTCTACGAAAAATCCAACAGCTCCTCGAAAAACCCAGCCCGCTCTACAAAAAACCCAGCCCGCTCTACAAAAATCTCACATGACTCAACAACGAAAACCATCTCAATAAAAGACCTCAAACCGATACAAAAAAGCGGCGCTACACTCCTTACATAAATCAATAATTAGAGCTACCGCCACGCATAGATGGAACAGCCGCTCTACAAAAAATCCAGCAACTCCTCAAAAAACCCACCCTGCTCTACAAAAATCCCACATGACTCAACAACGAAACCCATCCCAATAAAAGAGCTCAAATCGATACAAAAAAGCGGCGCTCCTCCATAAATTAATAATTAGAGCTACCGCCACGCATTGATGGAATAGCCGCTCTACGAAAAATCCAACAGCTCCTCAAAAAACCCATCCCGCTTTACAAAAATCCCACATGACTCAACAACGAAAACCATCCCAATAAAAGAGCTCAAATCGATACAAAAAGAAGCGGCGCTCCTCCATAAATTGATAATTAGAGCTACCGCCACGCATAGATGAAACAGTCGCTCTACAAAAAATCCAACAGCTCCTCAAAAAACCCATCCCAATAAAAGAGCTCAAATCAATACAAAAAAGCGGCGCTCCTTACATAAATTGATAATTAGAGCTATCGCCCAGCATAGATGGAACAGGCGCTCTACGAAAAATCCAACAGCTCCTCGAAAAACCCACCCTGCTCTACAAAAATCCCACATGACTCAACAACGAAACCCATCCCAATAAAAGTGCTCAAATCGATACAAAAAAGCGGCGCTCTTCCATAAATTAATAATTAGAGCTACCGCCACGCATAGATGGAACAGCCGCTCTACAAAAGATCCAACAGCTCCTCAAAAGACCCATCCCAATAAAAGAGCTGAAATCAATACAAAAAAGCGGCGCTCTTCCATAAATTAATAATTAGAGCTACCGCCACGCATAGATGGAACAGCCGATCGTTTCCTTCGAGACGAGGAACGCTCGGCGTGCGTTCCCGCTGATCGAACGAACCGACGTATCTGTCGGTAAATGCAGCGGGTAGAACAAGGAAAGCAAAGCGAAGCAAAGAAAAAAAAAAAAAAAAAAAAGGAAGAAAGTGTTCGACGTTCGAATGTGGAACGATCGAGGGAATACTATGTACTAGCTAAGGACCAACATCCCATACGTATGAATGGGCAGAGCTGAATACGGAGGCTCATGCGCGCGCTTCGAAAATCAAAATCAATGTGGTCCTCCCCTCAGAACTCCACACCGGCCTTGCTCCGATTGCCCACGCCCTTAGTGTGCCTCGTACTTCCGTCGCGGACGCATCCCTCGTGCAATCATCGTCGTCTTTGCGTCCTCCTCTCTCCCTCACTTTGCTCCTTCTCTGTCTATCTCTGTCTATCTCTCTCTCTCTCTCTGTCTCACTTATTCTCTTCTATCTTTCTCTCTCTCTCTCTATTACCCCCTCCATTCGCTTGCTCTGTCTCTCTTTCCCTTTCCCATCTGTATTAGCCTCTCTCTACATCTATCTCTCTATCTATCTCTCTCTCTCTCTCTCTGTCTTTCTCTCGTACTCTGGCTATCACGCTGTCTCTTTCTCACTTATTCGCTCACTTACTCTTTCTCACGCATCTACACGTACGCGGGTACATTATATAACATACACGCGGTCTGTCCTCTCTTGATCCGTGTGCCTGCTTGTTGTGTTGTCTATCTCTCTCGGGTTTAGGTTCGGCTTTTGAGTGAATCAAAATAACGAAGAGAACGTGCCGTTTATGATCGGTTGGAAAAAGGGTGGTGGTAGTACTTGCTAAAACATCCTCGGATGCTCCGGTGTGCTCGATTATCGGTCCGGAATACAGTTTTGTGTACCGATGCACGCGAGCCTTCTCGCAAGGATCGTCCCGCCTCTTTCCACACCGATGCTGGATACCAGTGATCTTAATTATGTGTGAAGCTACGCGAGGAAACGCATCGGTTTGTGGAATTTTTTTTTTTTTCTTTTTCTTTTTCTTTTTCTTTTCCTAGGTTCACTCCCTAGTTCGTTGTGCCAGTGAAGTTCTCTTCTTTTTCTTTTCTCTCCACTTTCCCCGGTCGGCGGATCCCCGTCCACAGTTTCTTCCTTTGATCATCAAACATCGGTTCCTCGATCCTTCGTCCCGGTGTTTTCCTGCCCGAGTCACCCTTCTCGACCGATAAACAACCCGTTCGGTCCTTATCGATCGAGATATTTCTTTCCGTTTCGCCTTTCGGTTCTTTTTTCTTTTTTTTCTTTTTACCCCTATCCCTCGTAATTTCTCTCCCCTTTTTCGTGCAATTGTACAAATCGAGCTCCGAGCCCGACCTTCTCGAAACACCATCGAAAAATTGACCGATCCGTGGCTCGAAAACACCGGAGTTAACCTATGTTTTTCTTTTTTTTCCCCCCCAACCTGTGTTATCGGACTTCCTACCACGCCTAACGGTTCGTCATTCAAATTCTAACGTCGAGACCAGTGAATATTCCACGCTACGTTTTCACGGTTTTTGTTTCCTTGGTTGAATAAAAAAAAAAAAAAAAAGGAAAAAGAAACGGAACACGATGGACACGACGAAAGAACAAGACGAAAAGTGTGTTGTATGATTATGGAACCGATGAATATTGTCCGAGTGGCTAACTTATGTGCGAACACGCAGAAGAAGGTAAAAAGTGTTGGAGAATATCGTTGTAATGACTGTTGCTCAATTTTTCATGGTGTTTGTTGCGAGTATATGGTAAATGTAGGGTTAGAACGTTCAAGCTTCGCTGTTTGTCCAGATATTTAGCGAATTAATTAAGTTTCACGTTCAGTTTCACGTTATTTGTAATCATTATGGGTTTGTATTTTTGTTGTTGATATTTTCATCGCCATTGGTATCGCCGATGGCGCCACCGTTGCTGTTATTGCTATTATTATTTTTCGTAACGTAAAATAGTAACATCGCTTAATTTTTTTTTCTCTTCTATTTCTATTTTTTTTTTTTTTCCTGTTTTATTTTCGGATCGTTTTTAAATTTATACTCGGTTCATTCGATTCTAATAATTTCTGTATTTGAATTGGCATTTTTCGCTGACTCACTGCGCGAATTATGTATTTTGTATTACGTAAAGATTTTTTTTGTCTCATTTTTTATTTTATTCATTCAGAATGATAAGCATTTCTTTGGTTTACAATTTTCATCGCAAGGTTTGTTTATGTCGTTGCTGTCATTTTCACAGCGATCAAAGAACTTTTTGTCGTTTCGTAGCGTTTGTACATTTTGCTGTTTGTTTTCACTGCCTTTCTTTGTTATTCTTACGTTATTTTCTCGTCCCATTGTTTTCGAGTTACTTTGATGGATCAAAGTTGTATGGCTTTAAATCGAGTTTTTATATCTCGACGTTCCCGTCTTTTCTGTGTTATTCGAAAGGTTTTATTGAAATCTAATATTATACCTTTAAGAACCATTACCTGCAAACTTATAACTTGAATAATATTTTATACACTAACAGATCTGTAACTCCCGCATTGTGAATTGTAAAATCTTATCAAATAATTAATTTATTTCTTGGTGAGATCGAAGTTGTACGCTCCCACAATAAAAAGAGGATCGTTTTCATTGTAACTTGCTCATAATTAATTCGCTTTTAATAAAACCAGTTACTTACATTTCCTTTTCATTATTATATTTTTTATACCTTTTCGTTACAATTAATCCTCTACACAATATTTTCCCTCGCAAAGAATAAATTTTGCTCAGACAACTTTCATTTCTCAAGACACATATTGCTAAATCATTTATTTATTTTTGCCAAAATTAATTCCGAGTTAACAACGAATTTTAAAAGCGACAAAATCGACGAATCGCTTAACACTAAAGCTACCAAAGCGATCAAATGACCGGCTCGTAATTTCTTAACCAAATTTTATAAATCATTAACGGTGCAGTTTTGGGTGTTTTTTCGTGATTTTCTTTAAAATATACGATTAACCGATTGCCGCACACTTTTTATTTCGAAGCGGCGCTCAGAAACACACTTTTTTTTTCAATTCTTTATGTCCACCAGATGAAATTGAGCGTAACTTGTATATTTGGAAGTGAAAATTATCACATTAATTATCTGGCATGCTATACGTTCTTTGTTCGATGCATTACTTAACCAAGAACAAGTGTACAAACGCTGTACTTTTTTTAATAATTAAAATTTGCACGACGTCTATAGCCGTCACTTGCCTACGTATCGACAAAAATTTCACGGCTATAGCCATCATTTGCGGCAATGGGTTAAATGAATAAAAACTGCTACCGATATCGCTACAACTGCTCTCGATAAATGCGTAAAGTATACTAACCAACAGCAGCGTCTTCGCATTCTCGATACGAAACAAGAAAAGCAAATTTTTTGCATGCGACAAGTGAAGCGCGATAGCGCTTCGCCGTACTCAAACGGTTAACGCTAGATTTACGGACCTTGATTGGATCATTTTGATGGGTACATTAAACCCTTTGACTACGGTAGATTTTCAGACGCACCGGCCGTACCATACGGTAGGAATTCGGTTAACGTACCTTCGAGAACTGCGAAATTTTTTTGTTAGGGGTACATTTTTGGGAAAATATATTTGAATAATCGAAAAACCGAGTTTCACTACATTGGGACAATATTATTTATTTATTTGTATTCCGCACCGAATCGTTACTATACATATTAAAAATTTAATATTAACGTTAACACTAAACCTACCGACGATTAACACGTTCCATGCCAATCCGATCTTTGACTTTACGATTAAATAACTTTGCTTCTAACGCATGCTTTACAATCTGTACAATAATACAAAGACCATAATTATCGAGAAAAGGGTTTTTACAAGGTTTTTACAAAGTTCTTCGTTTTAGAATGAAAATTCCAAATGACTTCAAAGTTTAATGTGGGGCGTATGCGACCCACGTGGCACGGAACGTGTTAAACTAAACCTGCTTGTATCAAAGAAATTACAATAATGGATACTTGGAAAAGTACATAATGCGAAAGAAACAAATCTTTAATCATATATTTAACGGAAAATCACAAAAAAATATTCAAAAGTGCACCGTTAATAATTTATAAAATTTGGACAGGAGATTACGAAACGGTCATTTGACCGGTTTGGTAGGTTTAGTGTTAAGCTTAAATTTTCAGGGCGCCTATAGGCGTAATCCGCGTCAGAAAGCCAAACTGCGTCGAGCGCCTTTAGGCGCCCACAGTGTCACAAGCGCAAAATTCGATTTTGCAGTGAAAAATTCTTAAAAAATTCACTGACATGTACCCAATAGAGTAGAACATCCACGATTTTTTTCAGAATTTTCTAGCGTGTAAAACAAAAGAAATGGAGCACAAACTGTAAATCACGTTTCACCCCCTAACCACCCTAATAGTCGAGATAACGGGTTGATACTTTGCAAACAAGATTTTCTTTGAGAGACCTATCGATTGGTATATGCCAAGTTCAGTTTGGTTTGGGGCCACTTTTACCATGCTTATTCGGCTATACCCTTTCTAAGCGCCTTTAGGCGGCCACAGTAGTCAAAGGGTTAAAATACAAATATTCCGTAATATAATTAGTTCACTTTAGTTTAACGCATTGATTGCCACGCAAATTTAGCGCGTCTTGCCCTGCGCGCCACGGTTTTATTTTAAAGAAAACACGAAGTTTTATAAAATATAAAAATATTAACACTTTGCACTCCGGTGGCGCCGCTATGGCGACATGCACAATTTTCTTCAGAGATTATGTTTTTAATTAAATTCTATATTTTCATCGATTCGAACGCTTCTTTTATATTAAAATGAAAGTAAATTAACCAAATAAATAAGAAATTTTCATTTTTTCTTTCCAGCAGAGCACTCTAAATTTTTACAATAGTCCGTTGAAACTTGAAAAAGTTTAAGAGCGCAAAGGGTTAAGTTACCGATATATCGGGTTGTCCGGAAA
>SMSQ01026060.1:39117-49647 GCA_019453375.1 Ctenoplectra terminalis
TGTTAAGTTCTACTTAAGAACTAAACTAACTCTGAGAACTAAAGAAATTAAATTTGATTTTACCGGAAAAATACTTGGAAGACGAAAGGTCCGTGTCAGGAGTGGCAGGTTCGAAAAGCAATAATTTTTCGTCGCCGAGGATGGAAACGGAAAAATAACTCGATTCGAAGTTTTTAAAACAGTTTATTACATTTTATTTCTTGAGGTGTTCCTTAAACGACCGAGGACAGGTTGAAGTAGGTGTGGAATAAAATCATACGAAAACTTCAAATTGAGTTATTTTGCCCATTTTTCTTCTCGGCGACAGAAAACTATTAACCTTCGAGTCCGCCATTTCTGACGGAGACCCTTGGTTTCTGTTTCAAGTGGCGATTTTTAACACGTTCGCCGCCCAACGTGGGAACTAGCGAAAAATACGAACCAGGCGCGACACTTGGAGAGCCAAAACAAGGGACGGATTTAGATGCTAGAAATTGATCAAGTTGACAAATTTGTCAGTGTCTGGGTACTTTTGAGCGGTAGTGCAGGAGAGGATTTAGGTTGGTTGAGGCTCCAAATGCAAAATTGAGGCCTCCCTACATATTAAATCTAAAAAAAAAGAAACTTAAATATTGAATTATGAATTTTATTTAATCAAATATACATGGGAATTGTGATATTCCAAATTCAAATGTAGAAGAATTCATAGATGATTGAATGTTATGAAACTAAATTATGTTTTCCTAACTTTCCACTATACAAAAAAAAAAAGAAACTTAAATATTGAATTATGAATTTTACTGAACTAAATATAATACATAGAAATTATAATATTCCAAATTAAAATGCAGAAGAACACATAAACGATTGAATGATATGAAACTAAATTATGTTTCCCTAACTTTCCACTATACAAAAAAAAAAACTTAAATATTGAATTATGAATTTTATTTAACCAAATATAATACATAGAAATTATAATATTCCAAATTAAAATGCAGAAGAATTTATAAACGATTGAATATTATTTTTTATTTTTTGAATATTATTGAATATTATTCAGATAATATTGAATATTATATTTTATTATTTGAATATTTAGAACTTTCCACTATACAAAAAAAAAAGAAATTTAAATATTGAATTATGAATTTTATTTAATCAAGTATAGTACATAGATGATCCAATGTTATAAAATTATATTGTTTCTCTAATTTCCCACTATAAAAAAAAAAAAAAATATGAAAAATTTCGTGGCTCCTTTGAACACGGGCCTTGAGGGCCCAGGGCCTCAAAGATTTGTTACTTTTTAAATACTACGATCAGTTCCTTCAATTTGTACCGTCAAAAATTTATCTTTTTTTCCTATAACAGAACAAAAGCTATAAATATTATTTTGGAAAATTCATTTTATAATTTTTTACGCTACAAATATTAAACCAAAGTTTTATAAAAATTAGAACATTTTTTGACGTACGGTCAGTTATATCGAATCGGTGCAACGGGGATGGATTTTGGCTTTTATTTCGTCGAAGAAAAAAAACTGAACGACGTAACAGGGTTACTTTTTACGGGAACACGCTTTTCTCGTAAGTGCAACGATGGGATTGGAAAATATAATTGTAACTTTCTCTTTTTTTTTTTTTTTCTAGAAAGCATTTTAGCTCTCTTTTTCCGTACGTTCTTTTTTTAAGTAAAATATAGCAAGAGTGAGAATACAAATAATTCCTGATATATTTGTAATTTGTCAATTAACTGACTAAAAAGTGATCAAGATTTATGAGTGATTGTAAAACAAAATATTAGACGCATTTTTTAAATTCTTGCAGTATTGTAAAAGTAAATGTTTATAACGTAGAAAATAAGAAAGAGTAATGGAAAAAATTGGTAACAGATTTAAAAAAAAAATACTTAACAAAAAATTCATGATTAGCCAAATAAAGAATATTTACTTACCGCGGAAGCTTTAAAATTGTTTTATTCTTATTTATGTAACACGTTAATATTCTGCTAGTTTTGTTTTAATATTGCGGAAATAGTGCATCATCTATTTAATAATGACACAATTAGACAGAATTAATTAACTAGACCCGGTCGCATTATTTATAATAATTTGCTCGTGAAATTTTAATATCGCTAAGCTACATTAATAATAACCGTGAAATCAATAAATTCAACAAATAATTTTTTTTCAACAGCTTACCTTAACCCTCCGCACCGGTAAACTTTTTTAAGTTTCAAAGGACTGCTGTGAAAATTTTTCTTTTCGAAAGAGAAACAGAAAATTACTCCCTTGGCTTACGATTTCTTCAATCTTCATACATATTATTATTTAATACTTTTTCGTACCAGCTTTAAGTTCGTCCAGGTCCCACGAATACAACGCAAAAATTGTACAAAACTACCGAATGTAAATACAGTATATACATTCGATTGAGTTTCGTGCTAACGATCGCTAAACGCGGCTGAAGTCAAAGTTCTACAAATTGGTTTAACGACCAAACCTAACAAGTGTATCAGAAATCTAGAAACCGTAATTCGACCTCGTCGCGTCTATATTTTAAAAACTGGCACACCATGTTCTGGAAGGCCGGTTGAAGCTGACAAAGACAAGATAAAGGCATTAGTTGATGCAAACCGGCGAATAACAACGCGAAAGATGGCGAAAGGTGCTGGACCAGAATGGCCGATATATATACTATAGAGTTTTTTACTTAAATATAGTTTATAAATATTTAATTATTAAGAATTAAGTATTGGTAAGTGATTGTGACGCGCGATAATAGACTATTAATATTACAATAATTCCTTAATTACGCAACACACTCATTTGACGTTCTCTCAGCACTCTGTTCTACTCTCGGTTCGACACTGTCCCACCTACGTTCAACTCTTTTTTACTCTACTCTACGTTCAACACACTCCTACGTTCCGTTCAACTCTCTCATCAACACTGTCCTACGCTTTCTCCAACTCTCCCCGTTCAACCCTGCTTTTCCTTCAGTCCAACTCTCCCACCGCCTCGACGCATCGTCCGTCCGTTGGGTCCGGTCCCTGTCCCGTTGCGCCTTTATTGCCTTCCATAAACTATGAGTTCTTAAAACTACGACACTACATATAATTTAATAAAATATTTCTTCATTATACGAAAATTGTCTTTCATTTTCACACAAAAAAAAAAAAAACGAAATTACTTTCCGAACAACCCAATAGATCGTTTATATTGGGTTGTCCGGAAAGTTCGTGCCGATTTTCGATAGGTGCCATTAGAACAGGTCTGAATATGTCGGAATGATTGAAAACAAATGACACGCGTACATATTCTAAAGAATGACGCTTCAGGCATCTTTGGATAAAAGTTTAGTTAGGATACATTCATTTTCGTTAGTTTTATACGCTATTAACGGTAGAACTACCGACGATTAAAATAGACTTATTTGTAGGAAAGAAATCGAAGTGATAGGTATTTGAAAAAATACTTATATCAGGGATAATAATTCTTTGTGCATATTTTGTTTAAAAAATTATAGAAAATCCCTAAAAATGCGCTACTGTAAATTTATAAAATTTCTATGACAAATTACGAACCGGTCATTTTGACCGTCACGGTAGTTCTAGTGTTAAATATGGAAAAGTTTTTCGCCAAAAAACCTAAGTTTTGGAAGGATGGGATATTCAAGTTACGTGTAAAATGGAGAAAGATTATAGAACAACATGGAACATGTATGATTTAATAAATGTACAAGGAAATTTAAATGTGTTGTGTTTGAATGTTCTTTAAAAATCGGCACGAACTTTCCGGACAACCCAATAAATTTATTTTGAGACAAAGCTTTCTCGCAGTGCGAAGAATAAGACGACGAGTCCCTCGATACAGAATAAACTTGGTCTCGCACGTTTTCTTCCAGCTTGAAAAAATAAACGATCCGAGCGACCCGTTTCAAACGCCTCACCCTGTACAGAGACATCGGTCTCTGTTTGTGTAGTATGCTAATGAAGAGAAAATGGGGAAAGCACTTTAAGCTCCGGAGATTAGCGTGGACAGTATTGTTGTACCCTCCGACTTCAGCATACTGATCGCGATAACGAAGTGTTGGACATCGGTCCATGGCTATGTTTAAATTACGTTAAGCAGAGACCGGTTTCTACTATCTATACTATACCTTAGGCTTATTCAAACACGCGTTTCGTCGATCGAAATTAACACTTTGCCGGATACCGCTCTAAACTGCAAAATATATCTCTGTTCGCTGTTTATTTATTTTTTTTTTTAGACATCGGTTGACTCGGTGAAACGTATAATTCGTTTTAACCCTTTCCCGGGTTAACAAAATCCCGGTTGCTTCGCACGACCTACAAGTTTGCTAAGCAAAGAAGCTTATTTTTTTTTTTTTTTTATAAATTAATATTGGTACTAAATACTGTATTAAGATAATAAAAATAAAATGAAAATTGTTCGATAACCACGCTTAAGATTTATTATCAATAGCGTTCGATGTTATTCGAATCAATTTTTATTAGAATATCGAATCGCATTCCATTTAGTTTTCATAGATTTGGAGTTCAATTCATTTGTTCTACGCGAATAACAACTAATTAGTTGGTAAAATCGCCAACGGTTGCTTCGATATGTTCCGAGTTGTTCGTTAAGGCACGAGCGCGGCGCGGAGCCAACGCTTCGCTCGCTCCGCGATTCGTCGGCGTTTTTCGTTAATAACTCGTCAACGAAGCCGAATTTGACGTTCTCGCGAAGGAAAAAGTTGCTCGAAATCATCCCAGGAATCGTTCCTCAAAGGGACTTGCGGACCTTTCGCGACGCTCTGTATATATTGAATAAAATGACTTTTCGATGCGTCGAAGTAACTTCTTCTCGGCGGCTTAAAATTGTGATATAAATATTCCTCGCGCGAGCAACTGCTGTTCCTCTCTTTTAATCTTCGGTTCGATCCTTTCGAACGCAATACCGACCGCCGCGTAACATTTCCAAGGGTCCCGTCGGTGAAAACTTGTAATCTAAGTTGAAAAGCATGATCGGTGACGATCGTGACATCGCCAATCGGGATCGAACGTAACGTTACAATCGACACCAGCTTTCAATGCTTAACAACGTGTCTCGAGACGAACGAAGTAGCTTTCGAACGATTTGAATAATATATTTAAATTTCGCACGACATCATCGTTACTGTATTTAATTTCACGCCAAATAATTATATAATACATTCACCGGCGAGCAATTTTCCAGCGCCACAAAATCCCGGTTGCTTCGCACGACCTACGAGTTTGCTGAGCAAAGAAGCTTATATTTTTTTTTTTTATATACTTATTTTGATCTTTTTATAGTTGTGCTACAGAAAAGCTAGATTGAAGGGTGCAAGGCCGTTAGGTCCATCGTAGTCATGCATCGACAACTATCGGTTATTAATAAATACTTCGATTTTTTTTATATACTTATTTTGATCTTTTCACACTCAAAAAATCAACCCTTCCATCCGATCTCACCCTTCTACACAAGTGTTCGTAAATCAACAATATAAACGAAAGATATAAAAAAATGATGGAGACAAAAGTCACACCGTTTCTTGCGCTCTATAAATCCGTGCGAGAAATTTTCCCAAAAAATCATTCTTTTTACGAAACTTGAGTCCCAAACCCTTTTTTCGAAAACTTTCCTTGGACGAGCGATCCTCGCGACTGCGTCGCGTTTTACGACCGATTAATCAAAACTTGCTGGCTGCTCGAGGTGACAACTTTCAAAGCTTGTTTATGCTTTAATTGCCGCCTCGAGTGAGTCTATTTCAGTAAACCCGTTAATAAGATTTCCGAGGATCGTACAGTGGTCCGAGAACAAGATTTTCTCGATCAAAATTATTTTAACTTTATTAAAATTATTTTAAATACCTCGATTCTCGTCTGTTTCGATCCTTCTTATGCGATTTAACGTATTTTTAACCAAATATTTAGCACTTTAGTCGAGCGAGTAATAGAAAACGAACTTAAGGCGACTTGGAAAAGTGATGAGAAAAAATGCAGATTTAAAAATTTTATATTAATCTAAGTTGAAAAGCACGATTCGCTATTCAGGAAGAAGCTAATTCTTACGTTTCTTTTGTACGCGCAGTAACTGTTCCTGGCATTCCGCGAAGCATCGGCTGATACATCCTCGACTGTGATACACCGTGACTGTGAAACACCGTCGAAGAATGCAACTTCGAGCGATACTCGAGTCGTTGGAAAATTAGAATCGTGGCCGTTTGCTATGTTCGCGAGGTTCAGGATGCTGTTGGGCGGTGATGGTACTTTGGTTAATCGTGGTGCGCTTCCAGAAGAGGATTCGTCGATGTAACAGGAAGTGTGACATGCTGTCGTCAAACAACTATGAATTCCATCGAGCATGCATTAGCGAGAGGTAAGTAGAACGATTGTTGCGTATTTATTGTGTTCTAGTTTTCTTTCAATCTGTTTCGAATTCTTCGATGTGGTTCATTAACGCTAGATTTTATCTCATTTTTATATCGTAACACTATTTGTATATTAATATATATACAGGGTGAGTCTGTTAACGTGACGACCTCAAATAACTTTTGAGGTATTCGTTTTAGGAAAAAATGTTTACAAAAGCTGCATGGTACCTTGGGGGGTGTACGGTGGTCTTATCTATTTTGTATTTCCTAATTTGTTTATCGAGATATTAGGGTCACCTTCAGTTTTTTAAATGCAGTGTGTAATTTTTTGTTTGGGGGGGTTCTGGTAGACCATAAAATTCTGCGTAAAAAAGTATTATTCAACTTGGTAGTTGGTATAACTACCAACTTGGTAGTTGTATAATACTTAGTAGACTGCCAACTTTTTATGCAGATTTGTATTTTTATGAATATACATATAATTGTGTTATTGTGTGGTAAAAGTACATTCTCAAAGAGTATGTGTGAAAAAATGGATCGATTGCAGATGTAAAGGATCAGTAATTATAAATATGATAAACTATTTTTGTCTGAGACTAGATTAATTCTAGATTCTTAATTCTAGATTAATTCTAGATTGTTTATTCTAGATTAATTCTAGATTCTCAATTCTAAATTAATTCTAGATTCTTAATGCTAGATTAATTCTAGATTAATTCTAAATTCTTAATTCTAGATTAATTGTAGATTCTTGATTCTAAATTAATTCAATATTCTTAATTCTAGATTAATTCTAGTTTCTTATTGCTAGATTAATTCTAGATTCTTAATTCTAGATTAATTCTAGTTTCTTATTGCTAGATTAATTCTAGATTCTTAATTCTAGATTAATTCTAGATTTTTAATGCTAGATTAATTCTAGACTAATTCTAGATTCTTAATTCTAGGTTCTTAATTCTAGATTCTTAATTCTAAATTCTTAATTCTATAATAGTTTCTTAATTTTAGATTCTTAATTCTAAATTCTTAATTCTATGATAGATTCTTAATTTTAAATTCTTAATTCTAAATTCTTAATTCTATAATAGATTCTTAATTCTAGATTCTTAATTCTAGATTAATTCTAAATTTGACCATTCACGGTCGGAATATGTATACGTGAAATGTCGATAAGTTTAGCATTAATATTTCGTACATAACTCGTCACCGACTTTTATTCGTTTCCATCCGAAAGATGTTTATTAAATCGGAATAAAATATTAATTCTAGATTAATTCTAGATTCTTAATTCTAGATTTTTAATTCTAGATTAATTCTAGATTAATTCTAGATTTGACCGTTCACGGTAGGAACACGTATACCTAAAATGTCGATAAGTTTAACGTTAATATTTCGTACACAACTCGTCGCCAAATTTTATTCGTTTCCATGCAAAGGATGTTTATTAAATCGGAGTAAAATATTAATTCTAAATTAATTCTAGATTCCTAATTCTACATTAATTCTAAATTTGACCGTTCACGGTAGGAACACGTATACACGAAGTGTCGATAGTTTCAGTGTTAAAGTCTCGCTTCCGTCCAAAATTAATCGGTTAATTTTATCAGAAAAATTTTCCAGTCACATCTTCTCAATAGCAATTGTCGTATCATAAGCTCGGACACCAGGGACAAGGTCTTGGAATTTATGGATCGATTTGCGCGGACAAAGGGAGTCTGTACGATATCCTTGCAGAAAGAACGTATTAATATGTTTGTAGGCCTTACGCAATGCAAGAGCCGACGCAAACTTTCCATGAAATTTTCTAAACTCCTTTTAAAAGAATATTATAAATCTAAAAATTAAAATTCTAACTTACAACTTTGAATTATTTATTTATTTATTTTTTTGTTGGGCTTTGAATAAAAATGAACAGAAGGAGGATGGAATGGAGTGTGAATGGTGCTGCAATGATTGACTGACAATAAACGAATTAAATGATATTAACACTTGAACTACCGATTCGTAATTTTTTATAGAAATTCTATAATTCTATAATTTTTCGTGATTTTCTGTGAAAAATATAGATAAAGATTTGTTCTTCTTAGAATACCTATCATTTTTATTTCTTTGGGTACAAATAAGAGTACTTTAAACTTCGTTAGTATTAAATACCTTTTTAACAAAATATCCAATTGTTATGAAATTTTTTGAATTCTATCAATGCTATTCGAAAAACGTGTGAGCCAAGAAAAAATTTATTAGGCACCATTTTGTGAGAGGTATAATAAATTTGTTCCTCTTGTACTTGCTCATCAAACTAATATTTATCAACTATATATTAACAAATATTAACTTAACCCTCTATAGTCCGAATTTTATCAGAGAAAAAAAACTACGATTGATTACAGTATTTTACTTGGAATGCAACATTTTTAAAGTAATAATTGCTATAAAATTGAATAGTACAGTGATAACTAAATGAAATAAATTTTTTTAAATATAAATACACGAGTATCTGACTCTTAAGTCACATGGCGCCATAAAGGGTTAATAAAAAAGTATTTATTGTTAAAGTAATTACTAATTGTCAGACAACTTAATAATCAAATACGTTAATCAGCCAAAATTAATTTAAACAGCTCGATTAATTTATTTAGGTAAACCAACCAAGATATGCATTGGTAGATTGCTCGGTTAACCTTTTACTTAATTTACTAATTAATTTTTGAACAGTCTTATTTTCTTTTTTTTTAGGTACATTCATTTGCTCGCCACATAACCTTATCAGTTCCTCGAGTAACTGCATTAATTTCTTAGGTAGTTTAATTAGCTATTCAGGTAACTTCATTAAGTATTCATATAGCTAGCATACGTTTATTAGCTAGCTTAGATGGAGCACTTTGATAGTTCTATTAGACCCTTAAATAGTTATATTAGCTTGCTAGATAACTTAGTTAACACTTTAGATCATTTTGTCTATTCCTTGGACAGTTTCACTTTATTTATTTATTTTTTCATAAAAGACCACTTCTTTATTATTATAAATGATGAGATAATTGGAATATGGAAAGAATATCGTAGGATATATTGTAGAATACTATACGTAAAATATTTTCTGTAAATTTGAACGAAATCGGTTTTGCGGATGATCATTATTATTGCGATCGGAAGAAGGGGTTACGTATTTTATATTTTTGGTAATATTACGTCCTGAATAATAAGAACGTATTATAAATTAGTTGTATCCGATTTAGATTTGCAAAAATAAAAATCGAGCTAACTAAAATTAATTTCTTCTCATTAATATTGAATTATGCGTATGAATGGGACTCTAAGAACAATTGTTTTATAATACTATGCTTTTTATTGTTGTTAACAGTAAGTAGTTCCTAAATATTTATAACCATTAATTTTCCAAGATTTTTCCTAATTTTTTGTAATAACTATGCATAAAGAATTTTTATAAATACCTATAATATTGATTTCTCCTAGAGTTCTAGAGTTAATATAGAGGGTGTTCAAATTATTACGATCAGACGGAGTTACATATTTTATATTTTCGGTAATATTATGTCTCCAATAATTAGTGTCTTGGTATTCGGGTTGAAAATGTGTCTCGATCTTGTTTCTGTTCGGCTAAAAGTAGAAAGATGCGTCCTGGGACCGGACCGCTGTTTATCAGGTGATCGCTGGACCGCGCATTTTTGAGAATACAGCAGAAAAAAGTAGAACTTTGGTCGGATATTATTTCGCCTACCAAGTGTTACAAGAAATAGTATAATTTGTATATTTTTTCGCGAGTTTGCACGCGATCTAACTTCTGAAGATAAAATTTGCAAATATTTATTACGCGATATACAGCGGGTGATCAAATCGTTACGATCGGACCAAGGAGTTACGTATTTTATATTTTTGGTAATATTGTGTCTCGAATAATAAGAACACGCAGGTACCTTTTTTTGTTCTCGACGCGTAGACGGACAGTTCGACTATATTTTGATTCGTCGGCGATGCTATTTTACTTGGTCGATGCACGGTGAGAGGTTATGTTTGTAACAGGCTAACATTTTACGCCGCCATTGTTCATTTGCAACAGCGTGACTCGATACTAGTCATTTTTGAGGTTATCTTCGTTCACTCGTGTTTTCCTTGATCGTTACTTGTTTTA
>SMSQ01026061.1:0-29702 GCA_019453375.1 Ctenoplectra terminalis
AATATTTTTCAATTCTTTTAAGTGAAATGAAATCGTTATACCGTACAATAAATTATTGTAATTTAAATATTGCTATTTTCTCTTTATAATTACCGATTATGGATAATACCAATCTCGCATCGGTAGCTTATCTACTTACAATTAGACAGATACACCGGCGAGATATAAGAGCAGACAATTTATCTTGGGAATTTTTGCGTCCCACAGCTACTGCGGCAGCGACCTGGAATTTCGACGATGATTTCAGCGTCCTCTGCTCACAGACAACGGCGTGATAAGGTACGTGATAAAATGTTTTCGTACTGAACAAGCGTTGATAAGAGGAAACGATACATTTTGGTAAATCCATGTTTTCCTATACCCACAAAAGGGGTATAAGAGTAGACGACTCGTCTAATGTACCTTTGCGACCCAAATTTCTGGGCCTCCAGAGCCCCGTTACTATTTTCGTGTCACTCGCAACGTTACCAACTGAAAATAGAAGCAGATACCACGGTATCATCGCAGACGAGGTACAGAATAGACACATCGAATGCTCTCTTTTGTCCAGAGTCTCGGGAGGAGTATTAATTTATTGGAAAAGTGTGAAAATTAATAAATAGTAGATTGTTATGAGAAAAAGATGCGATCGTAGCATCGAACGACTTTCGAGTATCCTTTCGAAGATGACGAGGGTTTGTATGTAATGGAACGATGCGCAGCCAACTGTAAGGTGGAATCAGGATTCGAGCGGTAATTAAAGAATGTAGTCTGTGGGCGTTTTGAATATTATGTTTAATGTTACGCGCGTTCACGTTGAAGGCTACTACAATAATGTTAGAAAATGGCGATAGACAAACGGCTGAAGCAGGCCGTGTGCGTTTCGTCAAGGCCCTTCGCCACTTAACACTAGAACTACCGACGATTAAAGTATACTTATTTCTACCGAAGAAATCAAAGTGGAAAGTATATAAAATAATATGTAATGCAATTCAGACAAAAGTTTATCTATATTTTTAACAGAAAATCACGGAAAATCTGCCGAAAGGCACCGTAGTTAATTTATAAAGATTCTGTAAAAAATTACGAATGGGTCATTTTGACCACTTTGGTAGTTCTAGTGTTAAGGGAAACTTTTTGGGACTTAGGATAATAAAACTAGGGCAAGCTTTTTTTTTTTAACATACGTTTATTGTGCCAAATAACAAAATAAATACACTATATACAAACGGTACAATAAACCAAAACGTACAAAAGGATTACAATGTTACAATAATAATAGAGATCGATGGCTCTGGTATAGAGCACTCACGATCTTGTCAATGTGCTTAAATTAATCGCGCTTATCGCTGAAGTGAATACATGTGATCTAAGAATTATCTTATTCTAGAGGAATGGATAATAGTGTATAGAAAGGCACGAAAACTATACAACTGCCTGTAAAACTAGGGCAGGCATACTGGCGGGAACATCCTCGCGACTCATGGATAGTCCAGGAAGGACATTATTGTAGTAGCCTTCAACGTGAACGTAATATTAAATATAGTATTAAAAACGTCCACAGACTTTTATTTTTACTTATCGCTCGAATTCTGATTCCACCTTACAATAATGTTTTTCTGGACTCTTCTATCGTGCAATTTAAAAAAGGGGCATGACAAAATGTCTGACTTTTTACACGATCGGTATTTCAGAACATGGGACACGAAGTCTGATAAAATGTTAGATCTCTCCCGTATCTGGTCTCTGTATCTAATCGGTACATAAATGTTGATTTCTAACGGTTAGTTCCACTTGTTTTACTGGTAGACGATACAATTTCCTGGTCTGCAACTACTCTTGCCGGAAATGCACTTGTCGACGGAACGGCTGAATCGTCGAAGATGACGCCACAGGTCCGTACATCGCGCTTATTTAAACAATCGCTCGTAAATCGTGAACCAGGCGGAATGTTTAAACGAAATTAGGCTCAAGTTATTCGTTGAGCTCTAGATTTCGATCGAAGATATTAAAAATCCTAAAATTGCATCCAGAAATCAAGGATATTTGAATTCCTTTTAACCAGTCTTACAGCCGTTCTCTTAATCTTCTACCAGCAATCAAAGAAACAAATTGGCTTATAATTAATCTTCGTCCTCTAACGCGTTAAAAAATAGCAAAATCGAAGCGATTAAAAAAAATATTTCTTTATATTCTCGTGCAATAATCCTGTCATCAAAATTAACAACATATTCTTCAACCACGGAAATGTAACCGAACAGCAAAATACACTAACAAGTTAATAAAAACATATTTTTAAACGTTTTATATCGATCATAAAAATAATCACGCATATAAAACGTTTTAAACGCTGCAACTATGCCATTTACACGGTAAAAATTAATTGATCAACAAGAGAGTATCTCGAAACGTAGAACACAAATTTTTACCGATAAATTATTCCAAAATACATGCAAACGCGCTTAAAAAGCAATCGCGAATTTATTTTTCCGTACAAATTTTTATAACTCGTTCTTTAATCGTTGCGCGTGACTCGAAATAGGCAATAATAAATTCAAAGCAAAGAGTGTCAAGATAAACGTAGACAGAGTTGAAATCAAGACAATGACGATACTTCAGTTCGAACATAAAGATACATGACATGCGATGAGAAATGTAACAGTTCGTGCTAACCGGTGCGCGTTTCTGGTCAGCACAAATATAATTATTGTGGCGTACAGAACACCTCCGACAATGGGTTAACAAACGGTTGTAAATCATAATAAACGCGCTTTGTACGAGATACATTTTAATTCTCGCGCTGCTCGATCAATTTGCATTCGCGCCGACTATCGAGTGTGAAACGGTTTTTTAAATTTCTTCCAAATTAATCTCTGTTTAGTCGCGCGCGATTTGTGCGTTCAGTTTTTACAAATTCGCGATACTTTTGTAATCGGCGGCTGAACAAAATGGACGACGAAAACGTCGCGCGAATTTGGGATAAAAAATTGAAGCCGCGTTTGAAGCTTGTCGATATTGTTCGAAGACGTAACTATCGGAGAAGGATTTATTTGTGATCCGTACGATTAACTCTTTGCACTCGTGAATTTTTTTTAAGTTTTGTAGAACTGTCTAAACTTAAAATGTGTAGAAAGAGGAAAAGAAATTATAGAAGTTTGAAATTTTTTATTTATTTCATTCATTTATCTTGTTTCAACTTGTTAACCGTGCCATTTCATAATCACGAACTTCGTATTAACTCTTGAATTTATTTTTAAGTTATATGGAAGTATCGTGTAAACTTAAAATGTGTAGAAAGAGAAAAAGAAATTATAGAAGTTTGCAATTCTTTATTTATTTCATTCATTTATCTTGTTTCAACTTGTTAACTGTGCCAATTCANACAAATTTTTACCGATAAATTATTCCAAAATACATGCAAACGCGCTTAAAAAGCAATCGCGAATTTATTTTTCCGTACAAATTTTTATAACTCGTTCTTTAATCGTTGCGCGTGACTCGAAATAGGCAATAATAAATTCAAAGCAAAGAGTGTCAAGATAAACGTAGACAGAGTTGAAATGAAGACAATGACGATACTTCAGTTCGAACATAAAGATACATGACATGCGATGAGAAATGTAACAGTTCGTGCTAACCGGTGCGCGTTTCTGGTCAGCACAAATATAATTATTGTGGCGTACAGAACACCTCCGACAATGGGTTAACAAACGGTTGTAAATCATAATAAACGCGCTTTGTACGAGATACATTTTAATTCTCGCGCCGCTCGATCAATTTGCATTCGCGCCGACTATCGAGTGTGAAACGTTTTTTTAAATTTCTTCCAAATTAATCTCTGTTTAGTCGCGCGCGATTTGTGCGTTCAATTTTTACAAATACGCGATACTTCTGTAAACGGCGGCTGAACAAAATGGACGACGAAAACGTCGCGCGAATTTGGGATAAAAAATTGAAGCCGCGTTTGAAGCTTGTCGATATTGTTCGAAGACGTAACTATCGGAGAAGGATTTATTTGTGATCCGTACGATTAACTCTTTGCACTCGTGAATTTTTTTTAAGTTTTGTAGAACTGTCTAAACTTAAAATGTGTAGAAAGAGAAAAAGAAATTATAGAAGTTTGAAATTTTTTATTTATTTCATTCATTTATCTTGTTTCAACTTGTTAACCGTGCCATTTCATAATCACGAACTTCGTATTAACTCTTGAATTTATTTTTAAGTTATATGGAAGTATCGTGTAAACTTAAAATGTGTAGAAAGAGAAAAAGAAATTATAGAAGTTTGCAATTCTTTATTTATTTCATTCATTTATCTTGTTTCAACTTGTTAACTGTGCCAATTCATAATTATAAATTTCTTCACAAATAGAAATAAAAACGGATAAAAAAAGTTACAAATGTATGATATAACGTGCTTTGGATATAAATATAATAATGCATTAGAAAGCAAGGAATCTCTAAGAAAATTAATTATTCCACTCGGAATATCGGTAATTCTCGTGTTAATTCATAAATTAACTCATCTTCTCCAGTCAACGGGTTAAAATGAGAAACAAAATTCTAAATCGACGAGAATACAAAATTTAACTCAAATACGAATAAATAAAATATCCTTTGATCGTGTTAAACACTGGAACTACCGTACCAGTCAAAATGACTGGTTCGTAATTTTTCATAGAATTTTTATAAATTTACATTGGCGCATTTAAAAAAAAATGCTCAAAGAATTATTACCCTTGTTATAAGAATTTTTTCAAATGCTCGTCATCTTGATTTCTTTCCTACAAATAAATCAAATATATAAATAAAATAAATAAATCTGTTTTAATCGTCGGTAGTTCAAGTGTTCAATAATCATTCTCTGTTTTAATTCACCCGTTAAACAAAGCCGCCATTATTACGGACAGAATTTATGGCACCACTCTGTAAAAATCTTCACCAAATTTCTATCCCAAACAACCAGCGGACAATTAAGACGAGAAAAGAATAGAGTTTTCGGATCGGAGGTGGCGCAAATAATATAAAAGCTAGGAACGAAATATTCATTACGGGCTTAACGATGATAAGCGACGGTACAGAAGAAATTATAATGCTTGAACAGAGCCGCGTGTAACGCAACGAAACAAAAGGATGGTTCGAATAAATGGGAAAGGCAAGATTGCTGACGGTGAATGGAATTCACGAAAGAAGAGTGGAAGCTGGAAAACGGGACGCGAAACAAGGTTTTGGTAACAAAGTACTTTTTCGGCTTAGTTAGAAGAAGCGGTTCTGAGGCCGCGAAAAATAACACGAGGAAAAGTTGCGAGAGGTTTGCGAGTAAAATCACTTGCAAAGAAATGCGGTTCTGCGGTAGCTGAATTCGAATTGAGCCACTTGCGAATAGAAACGGTACGAAGTAGTTTTTGTGGAATCAACTTCCGTGCTACAATAAATAAATCTTGTAATTCTACTATTCATTTTATGGGTTCCTGTACGATATGTTTTAACTCTGCTGCGATCCTCCGTTTCTTTTCGACCAAAACTTTTTTTTTTTTTTTTTTTTAATTAAAAAAATTCCTAATTCTGACAAAAATGTGTGCTTGAAATCGAACGAAGGAAATTTGCAGATCACTAAATAATTTTTCTGTCTTAATTAGGCGTTTAATAAAAAGTTGTACAGAAACGAAATTGTCAAGACTAATTAATGAAACTGTTCCAACCAAGTGTCACCTGCAGATAAAATTTATTCGCGGAATTAAGGTGTTTCTATCGTTATCGTTATCTAAAACATTTTTTCAGAAGCGTGCATGACCTTAGAATACGTTTCACAATAAGAACACGCTGCAACCGTGTTCGTGAAATTCTGTGGAACTGTTTCACAATTGATCGATAGAATTTTTAAGTTGGAAAAGTATTTAACAATGAAACTGTGGACGATTGAAATAGGTCTGTTTAATTTCTTTGAAATTAAAATGGTAAATCAGAATTCGTTTTTGCACCAGCACTTAAGGATTTGTTTTACAATAATGTGTATCTTTTAAACAAAGTAGAATACATAGGGGAAAAAATTATATTTTAAATTTAATACATTTATATATTTATATTTTAAAAAAGTAACGTTAATATTTAAGATTGGATCAATATGATTTATATGATCAACTGTATGTCAAATTAAAAAAAAAAAATAATTGTAATTTAAAAAAAGATTGACAAAAATGGACGTATGTTTCTTTTTCTCTGTGCGTCTTTAATTGTTTCTACATCTCGATTAATTAAAAAGAAAGAAAAAAAAAAAATGGAAAAAAAACAACGAACGGTAGAATAAGAGAAGATTGATTGATTATTATTGCTGCACGGTTCCAAAATAGGAACTGCTCGTGGATTCGTTTGTTAATAGTATTATCCACTGCGATCCGCTTGCGTTTCATTCGTCGTGCGGCTTTGTTTGTTGCTTCTACGTAATAACGTACCGTTCGAAATTAATCAGATTTCAAGGGTCATCGTTTCCGTTTCAAAAATCGACTTTCTTCAACAAAGTTTTTACATTTCGAAAAGATTACTCCGGTTATCGCGTTCCATCTATTGATATCGGAAAGAAAGTACAATCGTCAAGTGGCGAGAAAACGAAATGTAGCTGTAGAGAATATTTTTTGTTTCTCGCATACAACTGGTTCAGTTCTGTCGATTGACTTCTGTACCTTGACCCATGCGTCAGTTGTTGCGTTGGTAGTCCATTGTTTAAAAAATGCTCCAGACGACGTCGTTCGCGATGACGAGAAAGTTAAAACGAAACGACTAACAGAGAAGCGTCGATCGTATGTTTCAACTGTTCGCGGAACGTACAATTCGTCACTTTAAGACGTATCGCTCGTTAAGATCGATAAGCAATCGCACCATACACTGATAGTCTGTTAAAAAGGAAAAGAAAAAAAAAATGTGAGGAAATATATAAAGATGATAGATACGATCGGACAATCGTAGAAAACAGTGCAACTGAACGCGAGAAGAAAAGTCAAGATGAAAGGTAAACTTATTGCGAAGATGCACTGGTATTTTTATTGATATTTTTTGTGTATATCTTGTTTCAAACACGGTCCCGGATAAAATGATTACAACTTAAGAGGAATAATTATTTACACACCGTGGGTCTGTCAGATATTTCTTTTTTATTGGTTAACAAATTTTTGTTCAAATATAATTAAAAAATGTTGCTATTAAACCGACCACGAATAAACTTTCGTAATTATATTTCTATCAACGATTTTACAATGGCTTTCTGTTACTTTAAACTCTTATTCTGCGAAATATTAGTAAGAAATATTAATAAATTATTTTTAAGACGGTAAGGTGCCGGTTTTATGAACCAATATGTAAACTTCGGTGACTGTACAGGGTGTCTCAGACACTGGAGGGTTTCTCAGATCATTTCACACAACTCTTTCCTTCGCGAAAATTTCATATTCGGTTTTGTTAACCAGTTATTAACGAAAAACACTGACCGAGAAACACTGTATATAATATTAACAGGTTAATTCGTTACTTATATAGTATCTACATACAACTATGATAATTTGATAATTGTTGTAGCGACGATTAAGTGACTTCAAAAAATCAGTGGCTATATAAACCCAAAAGTGATGTTTCTAATTGTTGAAATTTTTGATTCAACGCAGTCTGACAGATTGTAGGATGAATATTAATCAAGATTATTCGATTGTTTCTTTTTTCTTTTATAATCATTGCAGCGACGATTAAGTGACTTTAAAAAATCAGTGGCTATATAAATTCAAAAGTGATGTTTCTAATTGTTGAAATTTTTGATTCAACGCAGTCTGACAGATTGTAGGATGAATATTAATCAAGATTATTCGATTGTTTCTTTTTTCTTTTTTAATCATTGCAGCGACCATTAAGTGACTTCAAAAAATCAGTAGCTATGTAAACCCAAAAGTGATGTGTTTAATTTTTGAAATTTTGAATTCAACGCAGTCTGAAAGATTGTAGGATGAATATTAATTAAGATTATTCGATTGTTTCTTTTTTCTTTTTTAATCATTGCAGCGACGATTAAGTGACTTTAAAAAATCAGTGGCTATATAAACCCAAAAGTGATGTTTCGAATTGTTGAAATTTTTGATTCAACGCAGTCTGAAAGATTGTAGGATGAATATTAGTAAAGATTATTCGATTATTTCTTTTTTTCCAGCAATATTCGTGGTATCGCTTGCCACGATCTTGGTCGCCTTCGTTGCCGCCACTTCGCTGCCTGAATGTCCCTCTGAGAACGGAGAAGAAGTCACTTTACTTCCAAATCCAGACGACTGCAAAACCTACTACGCTTGCGACAATGGAATACCATTCTTGATGCATTGTAACGAAGGACTTCACTTTAATCCCGAATTAAAGGTTTGCGATTGGCCAGAAAATGTAATCTGTAAACCATCCGAGCCCGAAACCACAGAGTCAAGTGAAGAGACATCTACTCTTGCAAAAATTACTGTTGAAGATGAAGAAAGCGAAGAGTATATAGACACCGAATTCTAGGTGTATGTTTATACATTATTATATGTAAATAAAAAATCGTAAATATCTGTAACTTTCTGTTTCTCTTTCCAAAAGGACACTAAGTTCTCACAGTAGTCCTTTGAAACTTAAAAAAGTTCGCCAGTGCAAAGGGTTAGGTTGCATCGATGTATAATGTAACTATAATTGAAATATATTTAACAATATAGTAAATATAATTGATCTTATAAAATACGATACTATTAAATGTAATATCACACGCTTATCAGATTAATTCTTGTATTTTATCTTCGATCCATATCTTTCTGATTAATAATATAAACAATTTGTACAAGAAAAAAAAAAACTATTTATTGTTAGACGTTTTAAATCAACTTTAAGCGACATCGCGATACAACGATACTGATATTTGCATATTAATTTTTAATGTTAAAAAATATATATTAGCGCGGCCGATGGATAGATAAATCCACCGGTGATATCTCTCTTATTTTTAAAAATACGAACGAATCTTTTTTCACAACAATCGTGCAGTACCGAGAGAATCATAATATGATAAATTGTTCTGTTATTTAATATTCATGAACAAAGATACAGGATATAATTAATTTAACCAATCCAATATAAATTTGATTTGATCAAATATTCTTTAGTCGATTCCAATTAAACCGAAAACAAATATTATTTATTAATTTCAACAGAAACTCATCGAGACGAAACGGTACGTTCGATTGTTTCCAACAGAAACGTTTTGCTTCTTCGTGTCTTTTATTTCCTGAGATGACAATTAACCCAAGCATGAATCAAATTAACCCGAGTTACAGAAGCGAGCGTTACAAGAAAAAAAAAAAAAAAAAGAAAAAGAACTGGAAGAACAGTCGGAGCAAACGATGCTCTGTTCGTTTAATTTAAATCGAACGGAAGCTTATCGATTAGACTTCGGGATAGTTGAACGCTGCTGCGGCTGATCATTTCGATCGAAAGCGTAATCATCGCCGAAGCAAAGAGAAAGGGATCCGTGAAACGTTCCTTGGATCCATTAAAGTGTCTCGAAAGTTTGGCTTACATTTTACCGAATGCAAGACGTTTGAAACTTTTCCAACCAACTGGAAACATCAACCAAACTTTTGTTCGTTTTCCGACAGTTTTCAGACGAATGAAATTTCAAAATGATCAAACCTCTCGAGTTTTGCGATAACGCTGCGTACGAAATACGAGTTCGATGCGCGATAATTCGAATCGCATCGTGCGGAAAGGAACTGGTGCCGGAAAATAAAAAGTTCGAGGTACGAGTATGGAAACTTGGCGTCATTAATAATCATCAAATCAAAATAAGAATCTTGTTTTTTTTTCCTGTCCGTTGATACTTCCAAAGCTAACAGTGAATTATCCACTACGAAATGCAGAAAGGTACCGTGGTCTTAACACCAGACTTCATTTTAGATCATTTTGATGAGTACGGTGATATAAAAATTTTTTTGTAACATCGTTAGTTCATTTTACTTGGAATAAATACATTCTATTACAGATTATTCTATTATTATACAATTCTATTACCAGAAATCTATTTAGTACATTTTTCTCATGACGCACCTCATAAAGAAGTCTGAAAAAAAAAATTCAGAGCAGTAGTATCGATAATATCTACTTACTGAAAAAATATAAACATAGATCCGCGACTCCTGTACAGAATCGGTATTTAAAACAATTTTTTGGTTTTTCATTTTTCACAGGTTGGATTTTCAATTTAAAAATCTAAAAAAATTCAATAATATGCTCCTAGATAACTGACGTGTCTCCAATTTTTTTGAGAATTATTTGAGAATTTTTCGGGTTGCAGAATGAGAGAAATTCAAGAAAAACACGATTTTTTATTTTACTCCATAACTACTACCTCATTTAAGATACAAGACTGAAACTTGGCACAAACAATTCTTTTTTTTACAAGCTATCGAACGACCTACCGCAAGTCGCATTTGGTTAGAGGTACTTTTGACCTCCTTAACCGGCTGTGCCCTTTACAAATTCCGTAAATTTAGCGTTAACAGATGGGAACTTGGGTCTGGTCTCTGTGATTCGCCAAGAGACGCAGACCAAGTCGTAAACCGACCCAAAATGCCTGCACAATATTCTTGGGCTGTTGTTTAGTGCTAATTTTGTGGTTTTACCCTGCAACATTTATTTTTTGTTTTCTTATTTTTTACATACGAACAAAAGAAGCACGGCACATTTTCAATTTGTAAACTGTGCGGATTGTTCCATTTATAGAGTTTAATATATTATAATGAAAAAAAGAGCCAACCCGTTTATTAAAATTGTTTCCTTCTGCATAAAATATAAAATACTACAATTTGAAAGGTCCGTATTTTTATTTCGCATAAAAGAACCAATTAAAAAATATTCGCGCGATAAATGGAACATTTGAAAGTCGGGTGGTTAAGATTTTTTTCTTTCATTCGAGTTGTATAATATTGCGAAATAAATTACTTTTCGTACTTTTTCTTAGGACGCGTGTTAATTTGAACATTTTTTTTCCATAGCTGCTCCCCCGAGAACTCTGAAATTTTGCATCCGGTGCTCTCAATACTTTTTACATTGACAAATTCGACCCTTGAGTGCAACTCGCCATGGTTGTACTTTCAAACAGACGCGCAACTCTTAGAGACGCGAAAATATAATAACACGCGAAAATATAATAACACGCAAAAATATAATAACACGCGAAAATATAATAACACGCAAAAATATAATAACACGCGAAAATATAATAACACACAAAAATATAACACGCGAAAATTGAACGCTTCTGTTCGCAGCACGATGATTCAGAATTAATTAGAACGATTGAGGTTTAAGGTAATTTTTCTCGGTTTCGTTTCTCGGTGGTTTGATGATTAATTTAACGTAACGAGATCCGATTGTCCATAAACGGATCGAACGAAATTTCAAAACGATCAGAGGTTTCGAAGTTTTACGACAACGTTGCGCAGAAAATGCGAGTTAAATGTACAATAACTGTACATAGATGGACTTACAGTTATTTCGTACGATAGTGTGGTTTACAATGAAGATGATTGTTCCACGTAAATAATAGCGATCTCGTTCGATCAAATTGCACTCGTTACTCATCTGCCAATGTTGAACGCCAGATTTTGGAGGAGTAATTATGCACGTGCACGTGCAGCGAAGTCAATATTTGTGGGATAGTTGATCACATATTTGAGCTTAGTTTGTGATTCTAAATTACCCTCGATTCAATAATTAAATGGGGCTGAACCTTCGGATTACCATTTCATGCACATTCTTATAATAGCATGTGGTAGGTTTTCAAAATTTTATTCCGTTACAGTCCTCCGATTACTTCAAACCGAATCTTTTTTTCATTTTCGTAGAGCGATTGTATCTTAATTTTGAAATAAATATAAATCAATGAAATAAAATATATAAAAAAAAATACCGTACAAACGAAAAGTCATCGAGAATTACAATGCACGAAAACAAAAGCTGGCCTCGAAACGATATACCCTTCGAAAAATTTTTAAATTGCCAGAAATTGTCAAAAGAAGGCGTCTCCGCTTCGCAACATTTTTACGCTCGTAGCAAAATTAAATTTTTTTTAGCACAATTAATTAATATTGCACCGCAGTGCTCTTAAAAGGTTAATTTCGCATACCGACTGCATAATTCAAGTTTTAATCAGTGACTAATTCGTATTTATTTAAATTGCATCTCTTCCCAACAAATTAAAGAAAAAAAAAAAAAGAGAAAAAAAAAGAAGAGAAGCTGACGAGAAAACACGTGCGCACACATAATAAAACAACATTACGTTTCCCATTTACATTTCAAACATCACCCGTTCGCATCCTGGTCGTTTCCTCGTCCAAAATTAAATCCCTCCCCGTGTGGGAAACAAAAGAGAATTTCGAACCAACAAAATCGATAAGAAGAATTAAAAAGCTCGTGCACGCTCAAACGACATTTATCCAGCGGGAAACGTGAAAAAGCAAGAGTCGTGTTCACGCGACGACAACTGAATCGAAACGATAGCTATCGTCCGATCTATCTCCGCTGGAACATCTCAATAACAATTACTTTCCGCAGCGTCGACGGTATTTAATTCACGGAAGCGTGGATACGTTCTATAGCTTCCAGTAACTAACCGCGAGCCATCGAAATAGCTTGTCCCAGGAATTACCGGTTCAATCTTTCCTTCCACGATCGAAAGGTGCCGGGATCGGTAACCATCGAATCGTACGGTAATTATGCGTCCGGATCGCTATCGCCATCGAAACGAGTTGTCGCACGATAAGGCGACAATTTCGCGGAACTCGAAATCGTCCGAGCGTAAATGTTCAACGAATGCACATTCTACGCGCGTAACTTACACAGTTACGCGGCAGCGTGAATACATCCAGGTTGGTGTCTGTATCAGAACGGGGGCGGTTCGAGGCAGAGGGTCGATGGGGGTGGTTACTGGGATTTTCAGTACGCGCGCGATCGCCGTGCCGAAAACACGGCTGCAGCGTGTCCGCTCGGCGTTCCCTTCGGGGATGATGGCTATGTTCTCCGTGTGACGATCGAACTTGTTGATGTACTCGGGGCCAGGATCTTGGCAATCGTAAAATGGTGACATCGAAACGGCGTACGCTAGATGTGGTATGAAATTAAAATTGCTCGTGGTGTGTGATAAATCGTTAATTAAAATCGATGATGATGAGACGGTTAAACCGGGCATTGAAAACAAACAAGAAATGAGAATCGATAGAAATTAATAGATCGAAGGTTGAAGTAATCGAACTTGTTGAACGAAAAATCGAAGTTACAAAGTTACGAACATAGCGATGGAGAAAAAATATTGAAACACTCGTTTGAACAACGCTGTACGCGATGATTCGTTAGAGAATTCGTTCGAACTCATTTATCAAGATCAGTGAACGCTGTATTGATACCGATCGCCATTGACGAACGGATGCTCGTAATCGCAAATTGTTCGCGAGTGACGAAAGGTTGCCGGAAATTAGCCGTTCTTCTTCCAAACGAGGCGTCTGCGATGCTGGGGGTGTACGCGGAAAGAATCACAGAGTCGTCGGCAGAGACTTGGGGCGCGGTGAAGCGGAGGAGTGCAAATTAGGTATGTACGTGCAGCTAGGGGGAGTTGAAGGAAAGGATTCGTGAATGCGATCAAAGGAAGGGCGGTTCTTTTCTTTCCACGCACGCTACAGATGGACGTGCTCCACTTCGGGGGAAATGAATTTTCAAGAACGTTGCAATCGTGGTGGCGGATTCGGTGCACGGGAAGATGAACCGTTTCTTTTTTTTTCTTTTTTTTTCTTTTTTTTCTTCTTCCACGGCAGCTGGTTGCCACTTTGCGGAAAAAGTCGGCTCGTGATGGAGCATTACGCCTGTATCGTTGTAGGATGTCCGCAGTACAGAGCTGGGCAACAAGCAAAGCGAGGCCAGTGTCGTAAATCCCCGATCGATACGTTTTAATCTCTGCACTAGAAGGTGCGATACGGTTTTCAGCATTCGTTTCGGCTGGATGCTCTGCAGATGTTCGTTTCGCGGCAGCTCTGGGCTACAATAGTTGGTGTAACAAAATCACTTAGTTAATTGACGAAACTTTCCGGTCCGAGTGTAAAACAAGGGACGTTTCGTGTATCGTAACTTTTGTTCGATGCCCGGTTATTTAGATAGAAATTGATTTCTATATTGGTTCTCGTGTTTTGATTTTGATACGAGCTATCGAAGGATCATCGAGGTTTATCTTAAATAGAGTTAAATGAAATGGTAATTGTATAGATCGTGGCTTGTTTCATTTTTTTTTAGAATTTATTTGATTGATGTGTAAACGATAAGTTGTCATGGATGGAATGATGTTTCGTTTTGTGATAGGTGAGAGTTATATCACTGTTACGTTAAATATAGTGTTATATTAATTCCATATTAATGTGGAATAGAGGGTTAAATAATATAATTATGCATAGGTATAATAAACATTGATACTTTCATATCTCTAATTTGATTTTTAATTTATCCGTCTGATATTTAGGGAATGATCGTGACAATCAATCATGTTACTTAGCACGTAACAGCAATGTTAAGTATGAATTTGAACAGAACGAATATTTATTTTGGCTCATTTTTCTTATAAAATTTGTCGCGTAAATAAATCATCGTTTGACGTTTGGAGTGTAATACATTGGCTGCGATACCTTTAGTGCTAATGCATTCATATATTTGTCACGTTAATAAGATTTATGCTACAAATCAGTCCTAATACGCGTAATTAGTATTAATATCTCGTGCACACGTCCCGGCGGATTTCCTCCAAATACTTCCAATATGTTGATGAAACCGATGAAATGTCGGAACGGGTAATTAATTGAACAGCTACAAAATTTGTAAGTGTTTCCTAATCGTTGTTAAATATAGACATATGATTTAGTAATTTAACTCTTCCGTTTTATCAAAATTAAAGAAGACAAAGAATTGTGGAACGAGAAACGTTCGTGCCTTACAAATATCGCGAACTATCTTAACATGGCTCCGCAAAAACCATTTTTAAAATATGTTAAATCCTTACATAGGTGCTGTAAAATTTTTTACAAGTCGATTGACGAATAACATCGACAGAACTATTTATGTAACAATCTATCGTAACTTTTGCGCCATCATATTTATTCGCCACAGTATCGATACACAATATTACGACTATCGTTTTAAAAAAAAAAAAAAAAAAGAAATCGGTCATTCAAACGTCAAATGCGAACGTTCCGCGAAGGAAAACAGGCTCGACAAAAATTCACCTAAATTCTACAACTCTGGCGGAGCAAAACCTAGCCAGACGTTGTGTTTCTAGTTACAGTTTCAGATGGAAAAAAATTGCTGCATCACAGGAACTCGGCCATTACCGCGTATCGTTAGTAACGACAACGATCTCGCGTTTCGTTTTTCTGAAAAATCCGTCGGTGGAACGAAACGCTGGAAGATAACGGTTTACCGGAGAGAGTTTCTCTGGTTGGAGTCGCGATCCTGCCAGGCGAAAGTGTTCACTGTTCAATGATATTACTAGATCTTGATAATAGCAGGGATTTCTTTTATCAGTGCGGTTTCATTCGAGTGTCATTGGCGTTGCGCCAGGAAACGACATTTCCAATTGCCTCGTTAAATTCGCCATGAATACTTATTGTTAGAGACTGCGAAAGAGATTTGCGAAGATTAAAGGATCACGGGTTATTCTTTTTTTCCCTCTTTTTTTTCTTTATTCTTTCTTTTTTTCTTCTTTTTTTCTTCCTTCTTTCGCTTTTCCGCCTTTCTCCACGCTCTTTGTCGAAGCGCGAGCAAGTTTCGCGTTTCGCGGACAGGGAATGATTACGAGACGCGAGGAACAGCGCGGAAGTTTTCAGCGAATAGTATTAAGCACGCTTTAAAAGGTACATAATAATTACTTTTTGTTGAAACACTTAGCGTGGTTAAAGTGCACGCGTGCGGACAACTTTTTGTGTTTTCCTTGGAAGTTGAGGAAACAGTCGTAACTCGTCGGCGACGTAATGCGAAAGTTGCGCCACGAATCGGGGAGGAAAAACTGTTTGACTAACAATCGTTCGGAATTGAGTAGCTTCTTTTTTCTTTTTTATTAGAGTGTACTTTAATGCTGTTCTCTATTGAAACAAATTAGCGGCTGTTTGACTTCATTTGCTGAACTTTTCCAATCGCCATTTCATTTTGCTTGCTTTTAACCTGAGCTTACGAAGACTGCTAACTAATGTAAAAGTGTGCTTCTGTGATGTACGGTTTTAAAAGAACATTGGTACCGAGTAAAAGAGTTTAAGGTAAATTTATGACAATTTAGAATATTTTGTGGGTGGTATTAAGATTGTTGAAATATACTTTGTGAATGGAGAACTTTCTAACTGTTTTGGCTTAAAAAAGAACAGAAAAAGAAATATTAAGATTAAAGATTTAAAGAAAGAAAGTTTATGGTAAATTTATAATAAGAATATTTTGTGGGTGGTATTAAACTTGTTAAAACGAACTATGAATTAAAAACTCTCCGTTTTGACTTTAAAAAAGAAGAAAAAGAAATATCAAGATTAAAAATTAAAAAAAGAAAGTTTAAGATAAATTTATAATAAGTTAGAATATTTTGTGGATGGTATTAAACTTGTAAAAACAAACTATGAATTAAAAACTCTCTGTTTTGACTTTAAAAAAGAAGAAAAAGAAATATCAAGATTAAAAATTAAAAAAAGAAAGTTTAAGATAAATTTACAAGTTAGAATATTTTCTGGATGGTATTAAACATTGTTAAAATATACACTGTGAATGAAAAGCTCTCTAATTGCTTTAACTTAAAAAACAAAAAAGAAAGAAAGACAGAAAAAAAGATGTAAATTCTATACAGTATTAAACAGTCTTTGATAATGTTTCGTAGAAGACATCCATCTTCTTAATCAGAAATTAATTTCCACGCGAGCAGCCGGTAAAAGCATTCATACGTGTTGCGTTAATTAGGCACGCGGACGTGTTAACGCTGGACTCTGGTGAAAAAACGCCCGCGATGCTGTACCGATTAATCTCATTTAAATACAGACACGGATCGCACGTGCCTGAATTTGGGGAGTGTACAACTCATTATTTTGAATCCTACGCGATAGAATTACTCTGCGCAAGTGTTCAGTTTCGATCCAATATCTAGATCTTTGTGAAACAGATTTTCAAACGTTTCGAATGAAACGATTCATCCGTGCTTCCTATATTTAATCGTTTTAATTCCTAGCAAATTGAAAGTAAATGAAGTTATTCAGAAGCATTTGTCGCGATACAGTCTTTACGAGCAGTAAGAATTGATTGCGGATAAATTTATATTAAAATTTAATACGATTCCATGAGAAGTTTCAATGATGCGAGCATGCTGTTGCATTCGCGGCATAATAATTAATTAAAATCCTACGATCATGGGTCACGGGAACGGAGCGTCGATATTTAACGACCCGATTTTCAATTAATTTTTGTCAACCGCGAGTAAGCTACAGAAACGGTAAAACAAAACTTGCTTAACCCTCTGTAGCCTGAATTTTGTTTGCTTGTTAGAGAAAAAACTAAGATTGATCACAGCTTTTCACTTTGATTTGAAAACTTTTAAACTAATAATTGCTATGGAAGGATCGTTTCGCTCCAGTAATACGGTAATCAAATTTAATAGCACATTGATAACTGTGTATTTAAATAAAGTTAATTTTTTAAAATATAGATACATTAGCTTGTAACTTTTAAGTCACACGGTCCCATAGAGGGTTGACCGCTTCTGTCGATCGGCGATACTTTTAAACAACTCGTCCTAAATAATTTTACGTACCTGTTATGTAGACGGTAACGTTTCTGCGGTTAATTTCTGCAGTTAATTTCGACAATTAATTTCTAATTTCCGCATAATCTTCTTTGAGCAGAAATACACGACCTTGTTGCAAAATTATATTACATTTTGTAAATAATGAATTAGTATTACAGCTCGCGACGACGATGATGACCAACGTGAATTGCGAAAGGAAACGATAATCGAATAATATTAATAGAAATGTGCAACTCCATTAGGGAAGCGCAAGAAATACTCAACAAGAATGGAATCTATTAGTCGAAGAGAATGGGATAAAAACGTACGCGATTATGAAATTCGTCCACGACAGTGGCGTGTTTGCCAAGTATTCGAAGAATTAGAGAAAATTTATTACGCTTGCCGGCGCCGAAACGAGGAAAACCCAACCGGCGCGTTTTCAGAAACCTCTCCCCGTGAATGCACCAACATCTCGCCCTGACTCTACCTTCTCTCCTTCGTATTCCTCGTTCTGCTTTGTTTCCTCGCAATTTAATCCCATCGTCGTTACTCACTTCGACCCACCTTTATTTCTGAAAGTCCGGCTCAAATCTTACCGGCAAAGCTTCCTTTCGAGTACCTGCCTGTTTCGTCGACGAGCTAAGAAATCGCGCCCTTCTTTCCTGGCGATAAATCAGAGCTACCGGTTCAAATTTCTCGATCGTTTGCCGGGTTTGTCGAATCAAAAATTTCTTTCCTCCATATTTTTTTGTCAATCCTTATTAACCCTTTGCATTCGTAAACTTTTTTAAGTTTCAACGGACTATTGTGAAAACGTTAAAACGTTCTTTTGGAACGAAAAAAAAAGAAAATTATAAATGTTTACGATTTCTTATTTATCCGGTTAATTTAATTTTATTCTAAAATAAAAGAAGCGTTCGAATCGATGAAAGTATAGAATTTAATTAAAAATATAATCTCTGAAGATAATTATGCGTGTCGCCATTGCGACGCCAGCGGAGTGCAAAGGGTTAATATTTTCAAACACGTATCAGTTTGCTGTTTAATTATAAAATTAAAGTAAATATTTTTTGTGTTATAAAAAATCTCGTGTTACAAATATTTTGCAGCACGCTGAATTCAAAACCTTCCAGTATTTTTTATCGAGTAGTAATATACGTTTATTTAAAATATTCTTTAATACAGCTAGATCGAACTGAAAAATAAGATACCACGTGAAAAAACACTGTATACACCCTTTATTTCTCAAGAAAGCATAATTTAAAACAAATCTTACACTTTTATTTTCCGAAACTTTCAATGACACAATGATAAACAAACGAGATAAAAATTTTTAAACACAGACACACCGGTATGTAATTTACAAGTTAAATAGAGCTACAGAGAGGGTTAACGTTAACGCCTATGACATATGTGCATGGGTGCAACGAAACGTCCATTTTGTGCAAGTTGGTGACAGTCGCGGACACAGTAAATACAATTTCCGCCTAGGGGTTTGTTTAGTTTAGCCACTGTGAATGCAAGGAACACGCTTTGCGGCGTCCACGGGATATGAATTCGTGTGAAACAAAATTTATGCACTTTTATATATGGGAAAGATGAAGATCCGAGGGTTGAGAGGTTAAATATATTAGAAATAAAAGCGAACATCGCGAGACGAAGTTGATGGAACCCCACGAATCAGTTTCCAAGTCGTATTATTAGGTGTGATAAGTAAGTAAACAAATCATAGTGGGTCAAGCCGGTAGGCGTTAGTTGTTGCTTTAAGTTTCCAGATACAAAGGAAACCGTAACAGGGCTTTATCATTTACTCAGAATTGAGGCACGGAATCGATTTATCTCCTTTTGTCTCCTGTGTCGTCTTTGAGACAATTGTACGCGTCTGGGTAATATACTTTTAGATTATTCGAGATAGTATCCGAAGACGAAGAGAAACGGAGCGGAAATGGGCGAAAAGTGACAGTGAAATAATGAATTCAGCGGTTCGAATTTAATGCGAGGCTCTGTTTATTCAAGCTTCTGTTTTATCTGTTCGTTTTTACTTACATTAGGAACTGAACAGTATAAATTGGAACATACTACTGTTCGGTAAACATTTTTTTTTAACGATCTCATTAACGTAGAATTATAAATATAGATTGTTGTTCGAAAATTTCGAAGAACGTGGATCGTTATGCATTTCAAGGAACGGAAGAATTTTTAAGAAAAGAAAGGAATATATATTATATTGCTTTAGAAAATTTTTCGAAATAAATTAAAATAGATTTTGATTTTTTATTTTGATTCTTGTTTTCCGATTTTTTCTTTTCTTTTTTCTTTTTTTTTTCTCGACAGGAAAAATTTTGTATATTACAATTTATTGGATCGTTTCAAGACACCCTGTACGTTAACATTTCACCGGAATTCAGATCACGCGCGAACCTTAGTTTTCTGACTGGCAATCTGATAAAGATTCGAATCAACACGCGTGAGAAGTAAAATTAACATACTTCGAAAAATGTATTCGATACCGGAACAGAGTATAAAATATTATATTCAAATATTTACCGTTTCTCGCGTGATTCCTGCGATCATTGTTTATTCAAGAATCTGAAATTCAATTGACGTGGGATTGAATGAAACTCGACGAAGTGTTCTCTGTTTCAAACTCGAATTAAAATTCAATCTCTTATAAATAAAAACGAAACCGATTTGAAATCTTTAACCTTAGCGACAGGTTTTTAGATTGAAAACAATTCTAAATAAAAATCTCTATCGCCAAATATTCAAAATATTTAAAATATTCAAAATATTCAGAATAAAAATTAACAAAATATATAATAAAAATGAATTCCACATAAATATCTATTTCGAGTCATTCTTGCATCACTTATTTGCATTTTTTAATGCAACTTTAATAGAAAAAAAAAAAATTTACATACAACACTTAACTATTATTTAATACAGTATTAAAGTAATGGAATAGACCGAGACAAATCGCATCAAAAGAAAGATATTTAAGTTAAAAAAAATTTGGTCTTAGAAACGAATGTATAATAAAAAAAAATAACTTTCTAAATTCCGATTATTATTTTTTTTTATTAATATATAAGATTATAATTAAAAAAAAATATAATTCTAACTTTCTAAATTCCGACTATTATTTTTTTTTTTTTATTATCAAAAGAAAATAATTTTATTCGTCTCGGTTTACCCTAAATACATAATTCTAAAATACGCAGCTAATGACACAATTATAACGCGAGGAGTTTTAATCCTCTTTATCAGTGAATCGTTTAAACCCTTGAATCGCTTGAAATTTCAAAGAAAATAATACTCTGACTGCCACAGCGTGAATTGTCTCGTGAAATAGTCTGGTAAGAAATAATTAAACGGACAGAGTACCCTTAAGGCAGCCAGCAAATCTCCCCTGTCGAGTCTGTAAAATATTACTCTCCGACTTGGTTTCTTGGACTTGTCCTTTTATTTGATGGACCACGCGATACCCGCGGTTTCTCGGTTTGATTTCGTTCCAGTTCCTAGGAAATGTCAAATGTTCTGTGCCACGGGGCACGCGAACTGTTCGTGGCAGTTGGCGAATATTTATCGGATACTTTCTCTCAAAATGCGGCTATCTCAGAATTTGTTCCATACTCCCTGTATATTTTCGTGCTGTTTTATAATCTTGTTGCGATTACGTGAAGTTAGACGCGTTCCATACCAGAGAAAATCCTGGTTGATTCAGGGAGATATAGTATTCTGAATGTTGATTTATTGTGAGATTACAACGCAGTGGATTGGGAATGCATAAGCACTTCTTTGTTGTACATAGAGAAGTCGTAAATTGCATCGCTGTAAGAGTGGTTTATTATTTGCACGCTCTTTTTTTATCCAACTTTTAAATCGCGTTAATTGCGGTTATTTAAATATATTTTTGAATAATAATATTGTGAAATTTAAATCGATTTTATTTATTAAAGAAAAGATATAATATTCTAAGAATAGTGAGGATGACTTGAGAAAAATGTACGGTGTGAAGGTAAATTTTATATAATTTTATTTACTTATAATTATATATATTTTATGTAATTTTATATTATTTTATTTACTGATAATTATATATATTTTATATTATTTTATTTTATTTTGACATAATTTTAATAAATTTCTGTTAGTTCCATGTGGAATTAATCTTTCAGTTTTTAATATCTGTATAAATTGTTTCGTTAATGAGATATTTGCAATGCAGGATGTTGCTCGAACGATGTTTAAATATTTTTTATTAAGTACGAGTATCGTTTCGTTACAAGTCGGTTCTTATATCTTATATTTTCGTAGCTTATTTCTGTGCTTTTCTCAAAGTCCTTCGATGAAGAAAGATGAAATGAAACAGTTATACGTCGAAATTAGAAATAATATTTGATCAATACGTTACAAATAATAAGTTCACGTAGAGATGTTTCTCGCAGAAAATCATGTTTTCCTTTTAGAGATTTTAAGATGACCCGATTTCTTCCAATAGAATTGCACGTATCGGTCTTGTTGATCTCGTTCACTGACTCGATTGTTTTATCTCAAAAATTGATTTAAACCCTTTACATTTTTTTAAGATTAATACAGCGATATTAGTTTATTTTTAAAATCGTTTTAATAATTTTGTAACATCAAGATGTAACTATGAAAAGATGAAATTATTTAATGTGCATGGTATTATTTTAAGTTACGCTTTTATATCACGCTATTTAATTTTGTTTTTTACACGAAACTCATCATTTTTTCGTACTTATGCACATTTATTTTCTTGTTTGTTCCATCCTGCTCGTTAAAATCCAGGAATATCGGAATAGCGCCCAACCAGGACTTTAATTACGTACAAGCGGGTTTCGCGAAGATTTTAATGGATCGAATATTTCGCGTTGTGCATTTTTATTTTATGTACGCCTGATATTAATAATCCTTCCAAGATAAATTTGTTGGAATAATTCGACAGTTCATATTTTTATTTAAATCAGAATAACTTCGAGTGTGAAGTAAATAAATATGACGCTAATAAATAGAACACCGAAAAAGGAGCAGAAAGTAACGATGCTACGTTGGTAAATTAAAAATACTTAATTTAAAAATTATTTTCTCGATTTATGATGAGTTTATTACAGATTTTAAAAATTGGTGGAACGACGGTCGAAAAAATGCGTCAAAATTTAATTAAATTTTCATAAATATTTTAATATATTTTCTTTCCAAATGACAAGATAATCGTTTAAATTTCAATCATTTTTTTCTCTTTTAATTCAACGAATTTCAAGTTTACCAAAAATTTGCAAACAATTAAAGAAAATTTTCTTTGCATAGAAAGGGCACACAGAAAGAGCAGAAAGAATGTTGGCAACGTCGAAACCGTGTGATGTAACATTATATATCTACGAATATACAAGGACTATATATTCGGTTCATAATTTATAAAACACCTCAAGAACTTTCATAAGAAGTTGAAGCAGTAGACAATGCATTTGCACTTTTACGTTCCCGACTTAAATCTAAACTTTAAATTGCGTTCGACAACTTTCCTGACAGAATTTGATTAGCTTTCGACCGAATAAGTGCTTCTGCCTTAGTTTAATAATGTATTCAAGTATGTAGATCTGTTTGCACTCTTATGTACATTATTAGGAATAAATGGGAAAAGATTGGAAAAGATTGGAAAAGAATGGAAAAAGATTCCAGACAACGGTTAAAAAAAGCGAAAGATAATATTTCTACTTCGATATTAATACTTCGCACTCTTCATACTATTATCTTCGATAAACCATGATTTTTAAAAGTGTTCTACAAAAAATGAAATAATTTTTAAACTAATCAAAGAAGATATTACAAAAAATTAAATTCATAATCGATGAACACTTTTCCAATCGAAATACATTTCTCTATAAGTTACCTTTGGACTCAAGATAATACTTAAAACAATTTTATTTCATTCCAGGTATCAAAAAATTTACTATTTATTTTTTTACCGTTGCATCGTTCCAAAAAAAAAAAAAAAAAAAAAAAATAATAAATTCAAAGTGTTCGTCACATTTTGGACCGATCGCGTCAATTATCCGTATGACTTAAATAACTGACGTGATCGAGGAATTTTAAAATCGTGATACTGTTGAGAAAGCATGTGTTTGGAGTATTATATGCAGTTCTAACTGATATTTAATACATCCATTAATTTTACCTTCAATTTCCTGCCTCACTTCTATCCGACTAATAATCACGTTGCAATGGACCCTAGACCGGGAAGAAAACAATACTGGAACACGTATAACCTAACTTTGATAATATATTTAACGAGTTGAAACAACGTAAGTACGAAACAATAGATATTGTAAAGCCTTTGTTGTACGGTGGTTAGCGGGATATTGTTCCAACAATAAGCAATGGAGAAGATGTCGGATACTGTTCTATCACTGTTCTACCAATATCCTGAACTCGCTTCTGAAAGGATGATTATTTCGAGTATATTTTGTTTCCTACCTTCGTAACAAATATGTATTGTTCGAAACGAATAATGGAACGTTGCGCGGATATTATTATATAAATTATTGTTAAATACAATAAGTTCAATTGTCCAGCGATTACTCTAAAGTAGTTCAATTGTTTCCACCTTTAATTGTTCGCCTAAAGAGAACGAATATTAAAGAGTCCAAGAAAATGATTAATTTTCACATTAAAACGCTGTTACAGACTATTAACCGAACATTAATATTTTTCGCGGTTGGGCTCGGTTAGAGCATTATAATTTCTAGGACTCGTGGAGGTTCGCCAAGTTTAATTTGGCGATATTCCAGGTATAATTTTTCCCAAGAAAACGATGATATTATTTCGCGAGGCCTATCCTGATAAGTTCATAGCTTGGTAAAAAGTAAAAAAAAAAAAAGGAGCGTTGGTTGGAGGAAATTACAACCGTTTAGCCGTGTAATAAAGGTAACAGTGGTACTAGGAACCTTAAACACGTTTGCCAGATAATTAAAATAATTGTAACTGCTCGTCGGCTTTCGAGCTCCTCGTAGAAAAACAGAAAGGGAAGAATTTCGCTTCGCGAATGTTAAAGAGTAATTATTTTAATTCACTCTTTTATTTATTAAACTTAACACTCTTGAAGATCGGTGCCGTTGTGGTAAAAGTTTTTTACAGTACGTGTTTATTTCTTTCAACGGATGGAATTTTTTTTGTTTTATTTGTATTTGTGTTGATCTAATTTTATTTTATTTTATTATAATTTATTATATTTTATTTTATTTTATTTATTGTAGTTTCATAGGTCCATTTAATTTATGTTACTAATCTATGATAAAATTGTATTTGTTGAAAATTCATATATTCGATTGATCGTAAGTTTGAAAATGCAATTTCGTTAATGAACTTCACCGTAAATGAACAGACGGTACCAATCGCGTAGAAAAAAAGAAAAAAAGTTTGCGGTCTGTGTTATATAAAATTGCATCATGTCTGTACAAAAGAACCGATGTGTCGACATGTGAATTCGAAAACGATTTTTTACCAGCACGCTTCAAATTTGATTCAGCTTTGTCTTGTGACATTGAACAAAGCGCGTTTTAAAGCGGTCCATTTTTTCCTGCTACCTTCATTCTCACGTTCACTATACTGGTTTACATACGAAGTATGAAAAATTCTTTTGAACGAATCGTTTCCCTACCAACCTTCATGTAATTTAAATAGCTGGTACTTTTCTAAAATTATAAAACACGTAACAAGTATTGGCAGTTTCGTTACATTTTTACACGCTGAACAGTGAAATTTGCGAATCATTAACTTAATATTATCTCAGAATTTTTTTTTTTTTTCCTATGCATCACGATACATAAATAAATATGTATTTATTAAATCTCTGCTTTCTTCAATTTATAAAATGAACTTAACCCCTTGGCTTACGATTTCTTCAATCTTCATATACATTAGCGATAGTTATTCATTTGACACTCTGTCAAGCGCAAAGTATCGAAATATTACACGTATTTTGTATTTGCTATTTTTCAATTCTGTAAATTAAAATTACAGTTAAAGCTAAAATTGAACTTTATCATAAATATTGCGTCTTTTTATTCTATTTTATCCAGAAAAGAATCTGTTAGCAGATCGTACTAAATTTTCAATTTAAAACAAATTTCCCAACACTGTTCCACATGAAATATAATCTGAAACGTTAACGAAAAACCGTTAATAATTAATTTAACGTGCATATTTTAATTCTCCTCCGTTTAATTATTCACTAAAATTTACCGTTCAAACGTTCCACGTTTCATTTCATTTCGCATTATTTCTCGACGACGAAAAACTTGGTACGCGCTGCTAAAGTCAAATCAAATATCAAAGAAATATTCGAAAAGTTGAAACAAAGTCTACTAGAAAACGGAGAGCGGTTGACCAAACATCATGATAGTAATATTGCTTTCCAACTATAGATGAAATGCTTCGAGGAAGTCGATCAAACTTTTATTTATTTGCAAAGGAAGGAAAAGTTGAAGGTTGGTAAACTGCACGTAACACGCGAGACGCCGGTGTGTTCGGTGGAAAAGTAACAGATTTTGGCAGAAAATTTTTACGATATTCGTTAGTTCTGTAGTTTGGGTCAAGGAGAATTCAAAAAGCCTTTCACGGATCGATAGGTTGATGACGATCGAACAGCGGAAATATTTTTATCCGTATACTTCTTAACATTTTTATTCTTTTTTTTCTTCTTTTTTTTTCTGTTCCTTGATTTCCAATTCTTCGACAGCGTTTCCACTGGAAGTTCCAAGCTCATAGCTTTCAATGAGATTGCCTACATTTCTCCAAGACTTGTGTTTCATAATCGAATGTAGAAGAGTGTCGCATGTTGTCGAGAAAAGGCAAAATGCCATCACATTTTTTTCCACCAGAGTAGGTTAATAATACATCGGTACATTTTTGAAAAGAATTTTTATAACTTTACAGCAAATGTAATATATTCTGTGTAAAATCGACACGATCCGATTTTGCGTTAATATATTTTTCAAAGTTAATCATTTCCGCCTTTCCGTGTCTTTTCAACGTTTTAAATTAAAAATAAATGTTGAACGGTGCGTGCGGGTTTAATTAAAGCTCTGGCAACCGAGAAAGAGCAGACAAGTATATTTTTTATTCAACATAGAATAATACCGCGTCTCGTAGATTTAATATTTCATTTATAGATAGCTACCGAGGTTGTTAAAATTTACTGTTTCGCGTAGAAAAAAAAATGTTCTAGAATATAAATGGCGCCGTATATTAAAATTTAATTTTCTTGTAACGAGAAACTTGCAATTTTGACTCGTCTGTTTTTCCTCTGACACTTTTCCCTTTAAAGTTGTATACGAAGTTCAAAAAATATGGCGTGTTGCCTGGTGCATGCGTATGAAAACGTAAGTTTCGAGAAAAAAAACTTTTCTATGTTAAATGTAGCGCATCTGTGTTACCGTGATAAAAGCTAATTCCATTTAAGGTTATATTTTTGCTTCAAAAATTGCGGATTAAATGGTGAATTAAAAAATTATATAGCGAACAATATTCCGTATCAAAAACTGTCAAAAAAAAAAAAAAAAAAAAAAAAAATGTTATATATATTAGGTTTTCCCGAAATTTTTTTTTTTTATTTTTCCAATTTCATTTGGAACGATATGTTTTTTAAAAAAAAAAAAAAAATGTTATATATATTAGGTTTTCCCGAAATTTTTTTTTTTTATTTTTCCAATTTCATTTGGAACGATATGTTTTTTAAAAAAAAAAAAAAAATGTTATATATATTAGGTTTTCCCGAAATTTTTTTTTTTTATTTTTCCAATTTCATTTGGAACGATATGTTTTTTAAAAAAAAAAAAAAAATGTTATATATATTAGGTTTTCCCGAAATTTTTTTTTTTTATTTTTCCAATTTCATTTGGAACGATATGTTTTTTAAAAAAAAAAAAAAAATGTTATATATATTAGGTTTTCCCGAAATTTTTTTTTTTTATTTTTCCAATTTCATTTGGAACGATATGTTTTTTAAAAAAAAAAAAAAAATGTTATATATATTAGGTTTTCCCGAAATTTTTTTTTTTTATTTTTCCAATTTCATTTGGAACGATATGTTTTTTAAAAAAAAAAAAAAAATGTTATATATATTAGGTTTTCCCGAAATTTTTTTTTTTTATTTTTCCAATTTCATTTGGAACGATATGTTTTTTAAAAAAAAAAAAAAAATGTTATATATATTAGGTTTTCCCGAAATTTTTTTTTTTTATTTTTCCAATTTCATTTGGAACGATATGTTTTTTAAAAAAAAAAAAAAAATGTTATATATATTAGGTTTTCCCGAAATTTTTTTTTTTTATTTTTCCAATTTCATTTGGAACGATATGTTTTTTAAAAAAAAAAAAAAAAAGAGAGAAATAACACCCGGAACGAGCTTTTTGCAATGTCGGAAATTTTAACGCGTCCTTTGGATTTCCGGAATAGATCGAAGCGTTCGCAATTCTATACGATTGCAGGGCACGATACCGGTACAAGTCTGTTTGATTGACGCGCGAATCCCACTCTGCTTTTTTATCGTTTAGGAGAAAACTACGAACACGGTTTCTCGATGTTGCTAGCACGTTTTCTCTGATATTTTCTTAGTATTACAAATCCTTCGCGAAACATTGTTTCTTTCACGTTTGATTTAAAAGTGTTTGTACTACTTTAGCTACGTACTCAATTAACCCGTACAATATTGATTATAATTATTCGAAAAAGAGAATAACAGAAAAAGATAAGGAAATTTCCAATGCTATAATTAACATACTTTATATTCTTCTTTAAAATATTTAACACTGTTTTTTTTTTTTTTTTTAATTAAAAATTTGTTGCAACCGCGGGTGTCTCTTAAAATTATCGAGTTATATTTTCAATAAAATATTTGAAACATATGAAACGGACGTAAATAATTTACTGTTCGAATTTAGCTTTACTGATTACCAGATTGGTAGTTCCCTGATTTTCCGTTTGTTTGAACTTTTCTAGCCCTCCAGATTTCTGTTATTTCTGTTCTCTGGTTCGTCGAGATTCCAATTTTCTACTTTTCCAATCTTTTAGCTTTTATTTTTTTCCATTCCTTCAATATTCTGGTTTTCTAGCATTCCAATTTCACCGTATTTCCGTTTTTCAATAATATACCTTTCTAGCTTTCCAATATTCTAATTTTCTAAGATCATACCTTTTTAGTCTTCTCGTTTCGTAGTATTTCACTTTTTCGCCACCATTTAATATTCTATCTGTCTCGTCAAACATTGGACATCGATAAAACGAAACACGTGTCGTTCCATGTTTCCGCTTAAATATTTATTGTCTTATGTAAATTTTGATTTTTTTTTTTTTTTTTTTTTCAAATTTAAGTTGGAACGATATTTTTTCTAAAAAAAAAAAAAAAAAAAATATATACACACACGTGTGCTTTGGAATCCGTCAGATTTTTGTACGCAAAGAGAAGGCAGAGGGAAATTTAAAAACTGAGGACGCATTCGTGTGTGAATATGAAATATTTCATACGAAACATACGAAAGTATGAATATTCTCATCTTTATTCCGTGGCTTCCTTTTTGAACCTGTGTTTATTACTTTGATCATAAATTATGAAACGCTTATAATTCTTTTGTGCCGTCAGAAGCGAAATTTGTGTAAAACAGTCAATAAATAATGCACATGATCGATAAATGACACAACGATGTTAAAGCATACGCGGTTTAATTAGGAAACATTGGATCAGAGATTTGTTTTTAAATATTGGAGCAATATTTAATACGTTAATCATAGCTTTTGTTAAAAGGAAGCACGATATGTAATAATCACAATTTAATAATATTTTTCTGATTTTATAAATACATCTT
>SMSQ01026061.1:30942-47579 GCA_019453375.1 Ctenoplectra terminalis
CAAAAAAAAAAAAAAAAAAAAAAAAAAAAAAAAAAAGAAAAATCGTATAGATATTAGGTTGTCCCGAAAGTTTCTTTCGTTATCTTCACTACTTCACTACTATCTTCACTTCGTTAACACGTTGACTGTCGCGCGCATTTTACATGGTTTGCCCATGGCGCCAACACGAATTTCTTATTATGCGATGTGTATTGTGTTGAAAAAAAATATGTATATTTTCCTTGTACGAATAAAATTATTTTTCCATGTCCTGTATGGAATTAATTTCTTCAAACCATTACAGTAACAGTGGTATTGTTTGAAAATTTATCAGTATCGATATTTACTCTAATTATATATTTTACTATTAGTCGCGTCGCCGGTTGCCGATGGACTCCATGGCGTTGTAGCCAAGTCGAGTGCCGATCACCGATGATCCACGACAGTCAACGTGTTAACTTTGTCTTGGCAATATTTATATAAACATACAGCCTTATTTGTTAACTCTTTGAAGCTTGGTGGGATTAAAAGTGTCCCACCTTTTTAATACCTAAATATGCATAGCGGGACATAAATAGTCCCTAACTGTATTAAATACGTGAGTTAATGTAAACCACTGTGCTATGGATAATTTTTAATTTTCAAGACGGTATAGAAAATATCGCTGTGTGCATATTTAGTTATTAATAAGGTGGGACGCTTAAAATCCTACCATGCTTCAAAGAGTTAAACCAGAGACGAAGAATGGTAACAGATCAAAATAGATCCGATATAATATAATAATATATCGTAAAAGATAAAATATTACGCGTCCATTACTTATTAATGAAACGAAAGAAACTTTTGGGACAACCTGATACATTATATCGAGCGTTACTCGAAAATATACCTTTTTTCAACTATTCTTTATTATCAGGTTGAAGTTTTCATTTTGTAACTTAATTGAATATAAAGTGTAATTTATACGTAGGCATATTAGGTTACTCATTTAAAGGATATTTTTCTGGTAAATGTTCCGAGACACATTCGCATAATGATTGAAGTTAAACGCGTTGCAAAATTATACTCACGGTGCTAGTAACAGTTATTTAATTCAGAAACTGAAATTGGTTTAATCTTTAAATTATTAGGTTATCCCGTATGGAATGTTGTTTCGCGAAACTAACTTTTGGCGCAACATATTAATCGTTATATTTATTTTTAAGCATCGATGAATAACGAGTACAGGATCTCTTAATTTAATCTGTTTTGGATGCTGCTGTAAAAATTTATCGATATTAAATTCTTGGTAGGATTCGGTTTCTTTAAAGAGCATTATCTACACTTTCCAGAAAATACGTGACTTTTAACTATTTTACGAATGATAGTAGATGTTACGTGTTCTCGTAGCGCTATTAACAAATGTTACAACTTAAGAAAATATAGGACGTTACTTCGAACGGAGTATCGAGGAAAGATCCTTATAGTACGGATCGATGCGTGATGGTACAAATAATTAATAAAAACTTCTATCTCTAGAGCTCTTGAGAATTATAGATTTTAAGTTTGTAAGTTTTCGATTTAAGTTTAAGTTATGATTACTAAATTTTAATGAACTTCTTGTTCACAAAAGTAGCCATGTTACTTCCTCGAAATATTATTTCTTTCTCTGTAAATTCTGCTTTATTCAAAAAGTATTATATATTATTGTAAATAAATTTTTAGTTTGTCAAAAACAGATTTTAATTTAGCTTTCTATTTGCGAACTGTGATCGTACACAACCTACCCTACGTCGACCGACATAAGATCCTGAAATTTTCATCGGAAACATTTTTACTTAATTTACTAAATTTAAATTCATATTAATATTATATTTATTACAAAATAAATTTATATTTTGAAGAAGATTGGAATATTTGAAAACATTCCAACTTTTTTTTTAATAATTAGGGAAGATATCGCTGAGACGAATTTCTAAAATATTTTTATAAACTTAGATGAAATATCCTGTATACAAAATTTAACGCATTTGTTAGTACAAGTTGTGAACGAACGAAGAAAAAAAAACTTGTACACATCCATGCTTACAATTTCAACCACTACCCTGAAATATTTGAAATAATCAAAAGAAACAATTCGATTGAAACTATTCTCAAACTTTTGTGAAACCTTACAAACCTTAAACATCCTAAAAAATAAACTATCGAATTATTTAACGGACGATCAACGTCTAGCGACACACGTTCGTCTCTGCGTCGAGCGATCTCGGTAAAGGACACGAAATAGAGCAACGCTCATTCGCGATTCATAGATCTGCGTTCGGTTCCGAATGCGGAAGGAAGCGTTATTGAAATCGAGTTCCCACTAGAATTCTGTCACCTATATTATCTGCTGTTCGTAGAGAATACGTGACTTGTGAGGATTTGGCAAACGATAATGTCTGTTACGTGCTTCCGTGAAGCAGACTTCGCGTCTAGTCACTTGAGAACTTCGGTCAGGTTATGAAGCGAACCTCTTTCGTTCCTATTTAACCGGCCAGTGGTTCGATCGTTCGTGAAACACCGGTTCAAATCGTACATGTGTATGCTATGTCAGAGTATTTAATCGAATACACTGTCAATTATGTTTGGTATGGTGAAACGAACATAAACGATGGAGGCAAACGATGTAGCAGGACGTACTAGAGGAAGAGAGGAAGATCGAACGCTATCTTGAGAATTTTTGTGATCAGATTGTTGAAAAATAAGGCAGAAGGGAGGATTTCGCGATGAAAGGTAAAATTTTGATTATAGTGACATTTATATATTTAATACTTATTTAAGTGTTTGAATATAATCCTGGATTGAATTATTAACGTTGAATAATAGAATTATTAGAATTGCTCTTAGAATTAATTAGAATTCTAAGAGGAGCTATAAAATTTTAAATTATTATTTTTGTTACGATAGAAACTTAGCTCACGAATATTTGCGATTATTAAGACAATAATTATCCACTATTTTGATTATAGTGACATTTATATATTTAATACTTATTTAAGTGTTTGAATATAATCCTGGATTGAATTATTAACGTTGAATAATAGAATTATTAGAATTGCTCTTAGAATTAATTAGAATTCTAAGAGGAGCTATAAAATTTTAAATTATTATTTTTGTTACGATAGAAACTTAGCTCACGAATATTTGCGATTATTAAGACAATAATTATCCACTGTTTTTAAGCTTGATGATCGCAAATATTTGTGAGCTAAGTTTCTCCTGTACTAAAAATAATAATTCTTTAAAATTCTATAGATCCTCTAAGAGTTCTATTTAATTAGTCAACGTGATCTATGAATATCAGAACATAAAATATATACTATCTTAGTTTCAAGATTAAAGATTTCATTCTCTGGTCTTCGGTCAAATTTTTAGAATCTTTTAAAAAACATAGAAAATTAGCTTTGCAAGTCACAGTCCAGTTTAGTAATCCAGAGTTAAAAGATAAAAAAATTATGCGGAAGTATGAGAATTCCAATACAGTGTCGTTCATTTTAAGTTTTTTAGAAGTTTCAAATCTGCTTCGGTTGCAATAAATTCTCGTGAGTGTAGACTCTCATAGGTATCGAAAGGAGTGCAGCACGAGTAAATGCAAAACTGTAAATTCAGTTATCGAGCGAACAGATGCTTCGAGCTTCTTAACATGCTGTTTGGTACATACGCGATACAACAGTACAGATTTCATTCAGGATTGTATAAACAAGTTTTAAATCTTTCCTTGTTAGACGTATCGAAGGATATATTTTTAATATCTTGATCCTAAAATCGATGCCCTACGCGGTAGTAAGTTCTTCTGTTTCAAGAACTGTCGATATCTGAAACTTGGTACCGTTTGACATCGGGTTTACGACTGGCCCCGTGTCTGTTCCACCAGTGGTAAGTGGACGTAACGTACGAAATCGATCCAAGCTCCGCGGTAAAATTGTTATGTCTGCTCGGAAAGAGAGATGGTTTCAATTGCAAATATCAGTTCACACAGAGAGGAAGCGGTACTTGCAAAGAGTGAATAAAACCAGTTAAAACTATATGGAAAATCTGTTGAAAAAATACGAGTTCCAGTGACGTTCCACAAGAAAAACACAAAAAGAACGCTTCCACTTAACTCTATGGAGCTTATCACAATTCTGGTTGTTTTTTCGATGGTATCCACACTGAAGTGTGGTGGCTCATATCCTACGTTTTAGAACCTATCTAAACATTGGCAAATTTTAAAATCTGNAGTAATCCAGAGTTAAAAGATAAAAAAATTATGCGGAAGTATGAGAATTCCAATACAGTGTCGTTCATTTTAAGTTTTTTAGAAGTTTCAAATCTGCTTCGGTTGCAATAAATTCTCGTGAGTGTAGACTCTCATAGGTATCGAAAGGAGTGCAGCACGAGTAAATGCAAAACTGTAAATTCAGTTATCGAGCGAACAGATGCTTCGAGCTTCTTAACATGCTGTTTGGTACATACGCGATACAACAGTACAGATTTCATTCAGGATTGTATAAACAAGTTTTAAATCTTTCCTTGTTAGACGTATCGAAGGATATATTTTTAATATCTTGATCCTAAAATCGATGCCCTACGCGGTAGTAAGTTCTTCTGTTTCAAGAACTGTCGATATCTGAAACTTGGTACCGTTTGACATCGGGTTTACGACTGGCCCCGTGTCTGTTCCACCAGTGGTAAGTGGACGTAACGTACGAAATCGATCCAAGCTCCGCGGTAAAATTGTTATGTCTGCTCGGAAAGAGAGATGGTTTCAATTGCAAATATCAGTTCACACAGAGAGGAAGCGGTACTTGCAAAGAGTGAATAAAACCAGTTAAAACTATATGGAAAATCTGTTGAAAAAATACGAGTTCCAGTGACGTTCCACAAGAAAAACACAAAAAGAACGTTTCCACTTAACTCTATGGAGCTTATCACAATTCTGGTTGTTTTTTCGATGGTATCCACACTGAAGTGTGGTGGCTCATATCTTACGTTTTAGAACCTATCTAAACATTGGCAAATTTTAAAATCTAGAAAACTAAAACGCAAACATTATTTAGACTTGATACAAGTAGTGCGATCGCTATAGCTTAGATAATACTAATCAGATGTATTTTTTAGTGATTGTTGCTTAGTGTAGCGAAAGCCCAATGTTATTTAATTGTTGTATAACTATTTGTTAATATTATGTATAATATTATGTGTAATAGGTGCAAAGAAAAATTGAATTCTAAAAAAAAAAAATATTCGATTAAAGTAGACTTATTTGTACCAAAGAAATCAAAATGATAGGTACTTCAAGAAATATCTGTAATAAGAGTAACAATTTGTATATGTTTTTTTACAAAAAATCATGGAATAATCTCCGAAAATACATTATCGTAAATTTATAAAATTTGTATAAAAAATTATGAACCCGTCAAGACGACTAGTTTAGTAATTCTAGTGTTACACGTAAGGAAAGTATAAAGTCGTTTTCTATTAAATTGTATTACTAATTTTTATAAAATAATATCCTGATATTTTAGACAAGCATAAAAAAGTTACTATTAATACACGCAACTTCTATATAAATTTTATGTTTAAAGTTCGTTCTTCTTAAAATGGAGAAACTTTTTTAAAGAAATGGCCGGTTAATTGGATGGAAAAAAATTTCAATATTCGTAACAGTGTTGAAAAGATGAAATCGTAAAAAAAAAAGAAAATGAGGAAAATGATTATGAAAATCTGACGACGATGAGAATCTTCTGCTAGAATCTTTTTAAATAATTAAAAAAGTACACCTAGTGACAGAAGTTGAGAAACGACGTAACCATTTGAGACTCGTCTTCCACTCAATGTTTATTATAGTCTTTAAACGTGTGCATTCGGAAAAAAAACTTGTTGCATGTCGATCGTACGGAATGTTCTGTCTTCGCGCTATTTTTAATTTTAAGTTACATGTCTCGGAAGATGAAGAGTACAGAGTAATTCTTAAACGATTGCTTCGTTTCTTAACTTTTGTCGGCAAATGTATTTCACGAGACACACGCTGGCTACCAAGTTTATTTGGATTTAGGTACTAACGCGTGAAAGATGATTAGATAACTGACTAATAAAGTTTAGAGTATACACACAAAATGATTTATTTGGATGTATGATTAAACGTTTAATGAATATTCAAGCTGTTTGATTATCAAATAATTTACGCAAATATCTGCATAACTGCGAATCGCTAATTATTTATTAGAAACAAGTGCGATCATAGATTTATTAACAGATATAACAGCTATCTTTACACTGTTGATCATTAGCTGAATAATAATTGCGACCAGCGTCATAGTAGTTTGCAATTAGAAATTGATACAATTTATGAACGATAACGATGTATCAAATTGCAGTGAAAAGTTGTTGTATAGTATAGTACATACGATATAATTCGATACGTTATCTATACGTATAGTTAGTAAACTTCGAAATTGATGCTTTGGTAATAGTATCTCGTTCTCTGTAATCAATTTCTCTACAACTTTAAATTTGCCAAAATTCTTGCCAAAATCTAAAAGTTAATGTGTTTATACTTCTCGAGATCGGAATACTTTTCGTACAATGCTACCAATCGTTTTACTTTTAACGAAGAAGAGAATTAAAAAACGTTTAACTGTACCTAATTCCGCATACACAAACTCAAATTGTTTTCAACCGAAATATATTTATTTATTAAAATAAAAATAATTGGAGTCTAAAAATTTGATATAAGGTAACTCAGGTTAACCAGAAGACCACAGCAATGCTTTTTTTCTTTTTTTATAAAATATTCTAAAAGTAACGAACTTGCTTAAAATCTTCCTCCAACATTGCAAGCATAGAGTTTTATCAGATGTAAAATACAAATAGTTTAATTAATTATGATTGAGGTTTACGTGAGTTATAATAATCTGGATGAACATATAATCAGGCAAACATTCCAACTCTCTCGACACAGGAACACTCTCGACTCTAATCTCTATTTAACGACACGCTCGACTCTCATTTCCATACTGTCTTTTTCAGCCAAGAAAACCCTCGCTGGTCCCTTTTCCTCCCTCCATCGCACCCCTATAAACATTACCAACGCCCGACTCATCGCCCGTCCGTTGGGTCTGGTTTTCGTCCGTTATTGCTTTCGCGTTTATTACCTTCCTCCTGTCCTCGTACCTTCTTACGAAATAATATTCTTATACCCATTCCTATAAACTAAGGTTTCTTAAAACTACGACGCTGCGTAAGCGACGAGAAATATTTCAAATATATGCACGCGCTTAAAATCTTCGTTCAGCATCGTAAATGACGAGAAATATTTAAAATATATGCACGTGCTTAAAATCTTCGTTCAACATTGTAAGTGACGAGAAACATTAAAAATATATGCACGCGCTTAAAATCTTCCTCTAACATTGTAAGTGACGAGAAATATTTAAAACGTGCATGCACGTTGCAACGACGAGAGAAAATGAACGCAGTGATACGTCGGTACAACCCTGAACCAGATCGTAAATCCTCACCTTACCACAAATTCGTCAAATCCTTTGTTCCAGTGATCACAGCTTAAGTACTTAAACGCCCCTGTTGATTTTACAACCTCCCTATATTTCTTCTACCAACTATACAACCGAATGGACGAATTTCTGCTAGAATCCGATGGCGCATCTTCGTCTACTGTCCTAACAAGCAGAAGCTGAGTGGATGACCCAAATCCTGAAACAGCTCGTTCGTAATTAGCAATAAAAATGAGGGAAAAAAAGCTACAATGACTGTTAGGGGATAGAAAGAGGAGGGGCGACAACAAGAAGCAAGAATGAGATTCTCTTGCAGAGCATGCTGAACAAGGAACGAATGGTGTGTTGTTCAGAGGAAAAATAGGGTACTCTGAACAAGAAACTTTAACAGTAGCTTACATAAAGCTTAAAGCGTCTGATAAATTATAAAACACGGAAGCTGAAAAGCGAAAGTTTCGAACTGCTACGAGTTTCGAGGAACGCAGGAATTTTCGAAAAAGAAAATCATTTAGAATTATATCGCCTTAGAAAACTTTTTGCTCGGAGATTTGTCAAGATGCGCGAAATTGGTATTAATGTTAAAATTAGCGAGAGATTCGATGCACAATATTGAAAGTGGTTCGAAATTTTTAGCCGATGCATTTACGTGATTCTGGTTGATTATGAACTGTCGAATTAATGCAGACGTATGGCAGAGAATTAAATTACTTAACGCGGTGAATGCTAATTTTCGAATATGGTGTTACTTTCCGCAATTTATACGAGCTTTAATTACGTTTCCTCCAATAATGGTTTTTCTGTCGAGTTTAATATGTCGAAAGACTAATCTGTTGATTGGCTCTCTGATAAACGCAGCCGAGTTGCTACTTCTAGAACAAGCTAGTCATCACTGTTTTCATTCAACCAAGGTTCAATATCCTAAGAAGAACTTACTTACGATTAATCATCCTGTAGTAAAAGCTGTAGCAATCTTCTCTCCGCCAAATAACTATAATATACAAGACTTTCTAAGACTAGATAAACAGAGTTCTTTTCCTGGCGGTTTGATTAATTATGTGTCTGCGCGTCACGGGAAGTATCCGGCCACCTTAGGTATTAATCGAATTTTGTGTATATTTGTAGTTTGAAAATAAAATTCTTTTATATTTTAAAGAAGTAACATTAATCTTCTGAATTCTTTTCAGAGATTAAGTTTTAAGTTAAACTTTCTATTCTCGTCAATTGAATCTTCTGTTTTAAAACAAAACAGATTAACCAAATAAATAAAAAATCGCTAACATATACAATTTTGTTCTTTTGTAAAACAATGCTAAGGTTTCACAGTAGTCCCGTGACTTAAGGAGAACTTAAAAAAAATTTATGAGCACAGAAGGTTGATACTTGAGATGAATTTTTTCGCGACCAACTGTAACTCTATTCAGAGCTATGCATCCGACAGATCCTAAATATATTGTACAAGTCACAACGTACGATCGATCATAGCGTTTCTCACCTGGATGCCAATAAGTGTTGCTTACTTCAAAAGCTTCGGTGTCTCGGATACTACAAGCGAATGAAACCAATTTACGATCCGTTGGGACATTCATGCGTCCAATTTTCTGTAACGCAAGTATCATAAAGTTTTTCTTCAAAATTGAATCGGACCACGTGTTCGTTTCGCTGTTGCTTGGAAATTTTTCACATACGTCTGGTCCGATTCCTACTTATCTAATAAACCCGTACGAGGAACCGATAAACGATGATAAAAGCGTAACGGGAAATACAATTATTAAAGATGACTGAGGAACGAATTTCACGTTCGAGGAAGGATTTGCTGTTCTAAACACAATTTTGTCCCCGACGAGGACAACTCCTGTGACGAAGTTACGCGAAGGAAGACACTCGAAAGCGGTATAGCTTTCGACGGGTAAAGGTCTGGCCGAATTATTTTGTAAATCTCATTCATGCCGGCAACCCCGACGGTTTTTACAGCCATTACGCGTGGTCGAGAGAAGTTATTGCTCGTTGTGGGTAGTTTACTAGGTCTAATGCTCCCGCAGAAACCGTATATATTTCTACGTAGCGACGATGTCGGTAATGTCTCACTCGGGCCATATAGAGCCCGGGTCGTCACTGTTTGGGGCGAGCAAACGTTTTTAACGGAGCTGGGGGAAAAAAAAGCTGCGACACGTCGGTAGCGTTAAAGCTTCCGCGGGAAGTTATTGGAGGAAATTGTGGAAATTGGTCGTAATTCAGCTGGAAGAATTGGCAGGCATTTAATCACCCTTAAAACTGGCGCAGAAGACTCGTTAAACAATTTTGATGATATACAACCGGCGTGCTAAATGTTATGGCGGTATTTTTCAATCGCACGATTTATTTTGGAGGAACCAATTGAGAACTGTTTGCGTCAATTTATTATTAATCGTGGAGATTAATTATTCTATTGCTTGTTCCACTTTAAAATGATCGAACAGGGTAAATTGGAGAGCGGTGGTCCACTTTTTTTTTTTTAGAATAAAAGTTATAAATCGAATTGACGTATAAAAAAAAAAAAAAATTGATTTGTAGAAATAAATAGGATTGCAATTTTTACCGATATGGAAAATATCGTGCACGATTTTCGAAAGGCGAAAAGGATTTGCAATAAATATAAAGGATGAATATTCATTTGTACATAGAAGCCAGCAGTTACCATGATTTTGTGGAGCGAAGCTCATAATTCTTGTTAGATCGCACGAGAATGGCGTGAAGAGGTGAAGATTAGAATATTTACTGCCTTGCTATATTGTGCTCTGTTCATAGTATGCATGAATATCCTGTACACCGTATGAATTCAAAATTCGAAGCATGTAAAAGAGGAATTCGACGTCTGAGCAGCAAACAGTTGAACTGACCAATTAAGATGACACGCAGTGGAACTGCATAAGTTGGCTGTACGTGTACCGACTGAATTATAAGGCGCGACACGTTCGAGGCAATAGAGCAAAGCGAAGGATGCAAATAACAAGTGAGTGGTTATTCCGTTGCAAATGTATTCGATTGTGTGTTTTATTTCGAAACATTGCAGTTCATGCGTGTTTGTTCAACTCAGCTCAAAACTGCGTTCCACTATTGACAAGTAATTGGAAAGATATCGCGTAGAGCTGTTGAATTTTTTTTTATACGATCTTTCGGATTGATACGGTGGCTGTTTCATGGATTTGCATTCATGTACTGGGGCAGTCGAATGGAAGCATATTTATTTTACAAATTGTAAAATTCAACAAATTTTTTTACGCTTAAACAGTTGCTCTATAGTGACGAGTCACACGCGTAGCGTTTACTGTGGTTGAAATGCAATAAAAACACACTATATTTATGATAAAGATCAATTTTAACTTTAACTGTAATTTCAATCTACAAGATTGAAAATTGTAAAATACAAAATACGTGTAATATTTCAGTACTTTACGTTTGACAGAATGTTAGAGCAGTAAATAGCTACCGCTAACGTGTATGAATATTGAAAAAATCGTAAAGCAAGGGGTTAAATTAGCTTGAAATTAAATTTAGTCTTAAAGAGCTCGTATAATTTTCAAAAATCTATAATTAAATATGGCAAAGATCAACAATTTTAATTTGTGCGGATACAAGAAACATTGCTTCCAAATGCGATGCTAATAATTTATTATTTTTAAAAATTAGAAAACTATTAAACGCTACTGGCAAAAGAATTTTAAAAACGTGGATTCGCGTCATCGCGAATTAAATTGAATGGGGGTTTTAAAAAAAACACAAAAAAAGAAAATGCAATTAACAGTTACAATTTTGTAAGTACTATTACCATTGTCTCGGTATCTGGTTCGGGTCAACGGTAGTAATTACACTTTGCCGCATTCAAAGCGTCCCTAAGTGAAGCTGTTTGACTTCAGGGACTCGCAACGACGCGACGCTTCGATCGACTTTCTCTTATCACCATCAGGAATACATTACTCCGGGGTTTATTTTACATCGCTAACGATACGAATCCGTTAACCACGCTATCTACTGTACAAAAGGTCCTCGGGAAATACTCTATTGATATTATCAGCGAAACAGTTGCCAGGTTGTTTGCGGAATATCCACGTGAATTGGACACGCGCTGACCACTTTCCGCATCGCCTATTTCTCTCAACTCCTGAATAGAAGAAAAAGGAAATAGCCCGGTATACCCTGGCCCCTTTGAAATCTCCACCGTGGCCCGTTTCTATCCTTTGACCGTCTACGATTCTAATGCCTTCGATATTCCACGAATGAAGATTGTATCGGCAGCTGAACCCTCTCCCCGACCACCCCAACAAGTGCAATTCGTTCTTCTGTTACGCTGTTTTGTTAAGAACTAGTTATTTCGCATTCCTTTGTCATGGTTAATTAAAATTTATATATATAACACGGTTGTTAGGTTTTTAAAAATGTCATGCTATGCGCATTCGTGTTGCACGAAACACCGAATGTAAAAATAACAGGGTTAGGATTCAAGAACTGACAAAACTAAACTATTTTCTTTCTATAGGTAAAATTTGTTTGATGAAACAAGTAATAATTGTTTTTGAATTCAGGAACAGTAAAATGTTTATAATTGTACTATTTTCCTTCATTTTTTCACTTATAGAATTACGTACTATGGTCACGCTAAATTAATAAATAATAGTATACGTATAATTTTTTCTTTTTAAATTAATATATCATTCAGAGTTCGGTACAATATTAAATTAATAAAAAGAATGATTCTTTAAGGCAAAAAATATTCCATGGAAATAAAAAAAAAATTAGGAATAAAAACGATAAAACTAGTATTCAACTAGTATTTAATATCGAAATTGTTGCTTTGCGTTAACAGTGCATAACGATAAGTGATAATTACAAGTCTTTACGTTCGCTCTTGCGTACATTCTAATTTGTGACATACATTCCTGAAAGCCTTCAATTTATTACACAGGTCGTGTACGAAGCACGAGCTTCTCGTTGCGTGAAATTAGTGAATCGCATCAGCTCTGGCTGGACGAATTACGCTTTTCTTTTATCTCGCTTCCCTTTGATTACATTGCGACGGATTAGCTTAACATAATCCGGCTTCGCATAAAATTACGTGGACGCTGTTTTTATTTCGCGCAGCTATGTCTTCATTACTCCGAATGTTTATTATTGCCAATTGAAATAAACGATAGCACAGTGGAGCCGCTTCTAACTGAACCAATAGAGAGACATGGGTATTTGGATGAAAACAGTTTTAAGATAATGGAACGGTAATAGAAACTTATAAGTTGAGTAAGAGCTTAAGGAAATTTACGGTTCTTTTATATAACTTTTATATTTGTGGATCCTATGGATCCTTTTGACCATTGAATTATATTAATTTTTTAATGCAAGTAACTGTGAGATAAAAATTAATTTGAATAGAACAGAGAAAAGCGTACACTGTATGGGAAAATAGGGTTTACCACTTTCAAAAGATTTGAGAGAAAAATTACAGTTTACCACTTTCAAAAGATTTGAGAGAAAAATTACAATTAACACTTTCAAAAGATTTGAGAGAAAAATTACGGTTACTACTTTCAAAAGATTGGAGAGAAAAATTACAATTAACACTTTTAAAAGATTTGAATGAAAAATTACGGTTTACCACTTTCAAAAGATTTGAGAGAAAAATTACAGTTTACCACTTTCAAAGGATTTGAAAAAAAAATTACAATTGCTATTTTCAAAAGATCTCTTAGAAGAGTATTTGAATTGGGTGATTGAAGTTAGGGTGTGAGAGAAAAGAGTTGATAAATCTAGGTTTAATTAAAGACTTGTAATCAGACTGTTAAAATTTGCAAATTTTATCCAGCTTATTTATGAAACGTATTGTAAAAATATTGTCGTAAATCAGGAAATCTGAAACGAACAGGGAACGATACTGTTCCCTTCATAAAATCGAGTATTCTGTTTTCATGAATTTTCACGCGTGAAGGCGTTACTTCCTTCAGGGTTGGCTAAGAAAATATTTAAACGTTCTACTGCGCTCAATAAATCGTGGTACGGTCTTGCTTTGTACTATTCAACGCTTCTCGAGATAAAGACGGTATATCTACAGGCAGAGAGTCGTGAAAATGTAAGCACCGTTCATTGAGCTGTTTAAAATGAAACAGCTTTTGACTCCCTATTGCATTATGCTTCAGAACATCTGACTTTTAAAGTCAACTGGTCTTATAAACGTAAGTTGCTGTACCGAACACTAGAATTAAAAAAAAAAAGGGAAACGATGATCTCTGTGAAATCACTTCTGTATTTCTATTTTTTGGAAATTTCATATTGATCAATTCACGAGCGTGCAATTCGGTCGATCGTGAACATTAGCGGAAAAAATTCTAGGAACAGTTATATTTTCGTGTATATCATGAATTACGTTAAAATTGCATGATAATAAAAATACTGTATCATAAAAAAAATATATACAAGTCATTGCAAAAAAATTATTTTACAGTTAAACCTTATTATATAAATTTTTATATTTTAGTATACATCTTGGATTATATTTCAAAATTGTATAAAATTCTTTAATTTCTATTTTTTAATTTCTATTCTTTAATTACACCTCGAATTATATATCAAAATTGTATAAAATTCTTTAATATCCAATATTTAAAAAAATACCTGTACAAAGCCATCGTTGCAATTTAAAAACGAAGCTTCAAAGTCAATTCATTCTTCATAACCATTCAAAGGGGATCCGTTTGCCAAAACTAACTCAGCGTGTGACAGCGCAATATCAACCCTAAAATCCGCTGACTTTGACCATGCACCTCTAGAGTAGATTTTGACACTCTGTCACTCTATCGTCGTTTCGCCAACGTCACGAACCGAGATATCGGCGAAAAGTATTTTGAGATTTTTTTTTTTAGATAGGATTTCGAGGATTTTCCAACATGTAACTATTCCCTCGTTATATCGCAACAATGACGTTCGTTGTGTGCGTTGAATCTCGTTTCATGGAAACAATCGCAACACATGAGCCAGCTAATATGTCGTAGCAACGGCTCGTTAATATCATTCAACGCGACAGCGCGTTTATTCATTTTACAAGCTTCGACCTCATCCTTCTCCGCGGCATCGAGTAAATGACGACCTTCACTCGATTCTTGGACGTGTTCCCCGATGGTTTTAGGTCGGCGTAAATATGCGACAATCGAATTACTGCGGACTAATCTCGTGTGATTAACCAGGATTTGTGTCCTCCGTGTCGAAATCCTCGATATAAGTTGCATAGAAGTTGAGAAACGAAGCAGCTTCATAATTAATTGCTCTGTCCACCCAATGGAAGCTTGTTTATCGACAAATAATTTATCGTTCCCTATTCGCGATCAATTTTCGCATTCGTACAGCGTATTCTATAATAGTTTAACGAGACATATGGGCCGGTATTTTACGTAGAACAGTAGCACAGATATTGAAGCCGGGACGTACGCGTTTGTTACCATTTATCATTGTTTCTATAAATCATTCATGGCGAATAATAGGTTGAGAAATAGCAAGCGTGTATAAAATGTGAGTTTTTTTTTTTTCTCTTTCTGAGTGAGAAACGTAGTTTGTTATCACGATTGTTTTATTATAGAGCCGTTTAAATTACGATGGTATACCTTGAACCGATAAAAAATGAATAAAATAATGATTATGTTATAGATGGGTACGTGGATTAGATAATTAACCTTTTCGCTGCGGTGCTCTAAAGACCAAAGGTGTTATCGGTGTAAAGATCGGTACAGTTTTTATTAACAGAACACATAATATTATATTATATTGCAATATAAATAAATATTATACATAATATAGTGCAATATAAATAGATATTAAAATGTAGATGCACTGTACGATGAATTATGATACAACACATGTAAATGAAAATAAAAATAATTCAGTACAGAAAATCTCTATGCACAATTTTAACGAACGATCACTTTATCTCTGAGACCGTACATATACGTATTTCGTAGCTTAATTCATAGTTTAATTCGTTAAGAGAGATCTTCTTTCAACGACATGTAATTTTAAGGTATTCCGTGTTCGAACGATAAATACAAATTGGAACATTTAATATTACAAATTAAAATTAATACAGCGCTTCCACGCGTGCTCTGTAATACTTCATCAAGTGTAAATTACCTAAATATTCGGGACAAGTTATCACGGTGCGTCGGTGCATCCATGAACTTAAAGCGTAACGATGACGACGATGGTAATAAATCGCGGTTGTTAGTTGCACCACGAGGAAGCTTTAAAAGGATGATGCACATGAAGTAGCATCAGCGATACGAGCCTCGTCATTAGAATCATGATTTATGCTCGAAAAGATACGCGATGTTGCTGACATACCTATTATCTCGACAGAAATGATGATTGCACCAATCGATGAAACAAAAGAAAAGAGGGAGAGAAAAGGAGAGAAAAAAAGAGAGAAAAAAAAGAAATACGTCGGTTGTTAACACTAGATTTACGGAATCCATCAATTAGACGCAATTCAGATTTCGTGCTCAAGTTTAACAATCATGCGTGCGGGAATTGTAAACTCAAAATGAAATCTATATAGAAAAATATAGTAAATAAATCTGTGCTTACGAAAATCTATTAATTTGAAGTAAATTGAGCAATGATATTACAAAAAATTTGTGTTTTAATGTAGCCATCGAAATGATCCAATCGATGCCCGTAAACCTAGTGTTAAAAATGTCGTTGGTGAATCAGTTAGAAGGAAACATTGGCGTTTCCGAATCTCTTGCATCTTTGCTCGTGATTAACGTTCTCCTTCCAATTATAGTTCTATCGTTTAAATTGAAAGCGCATGAATACTTGATCACGGAGCAGAGACGTCAGAGCGAAGCATAGCCACTTTGGAAGTACAAATAGAATCCTTTCATCGGATATTACTCTATTTAAGTCGCGAAAGAAGAAGTCGTTGCATAATTTAATCGAGCAAAAGCGACAACTAATTTTAACGTCCTGATTTTTCATAGGAAATACAGTTTATCGGTGAAAATGGAGCTATTATTTGTGAATTAAAAGCTTTGAATTTGCGGGGACGATAATTCGATCCCGATGCGGTTCTGTGTACAGGAATCTCGAATTTTGCATTTATTTACGTACCTACGCGAAAACGCTAATACC
>SMSQ01026061.1:48074-59786 GCA_019453375.1 Ctenoplectra terminalis
ATCTCTTGCATCTTTGCTCGTGATTAACGTTCTCCTTCCAATTATAGTTCTATCGTTTAAATTGAAAGCGCATGAATACTTGATCACGGAGCAGAGACGTCAGAGCGAAGCATAGCCACTTTGGAAGTACAAATAGAATCCTTTCATCGGATATTACTCTATTTAAGTCGCGAAAGAAGAAGTCGTTGCATAATTTAATCGAGCAAAAGCGACAACTAATTTTAACGTCCTGATTTTTCATAGGAAATACAGTTTATCGGTGAAAATGGAGCTATTATTTGTGAATTAAAAGCTTTGAATTTGCGGGGACGATAATTCGATCCCGATGCGGTTCTGTGTACAGGAATCTCGAATTTTGCATTTATTTACGTACCTACGCGAAAACGCTAATACCGGTGTTTAAAATTTAATGAACAAAACAGCATAGTTGACAAGTTGGGACAATGATTAAATTTTAACACTGGAATTACCAACGTGTCTAAATAAACGGTTCATAATTTCTCATAGATGCTTTATAACTTTGAAGATTTTTCATGATTTTCTTTCATTTTTTTCTTTTTTTTTTTTCTTTTGTAAAATATGTGAATAAAAATTGAACTCTTTTGCATTATATATATTTCTTCGTGTGTCTTCCATTTTAATTTCTTTGGCAAAAATAAGGATACTTTAATCCTAGATAGTTCCAGTGTTGATGTTAAATTAGCGACAGATGTACGACATTAAAGAGGCACAGAGAAATTCCACCTGCGGTAAGTGCAAGGAATTTTATTTCAGCGAAAACGGAGAAGATTGTTATTTATAAATAATTATATAGCAAACGAAACGATCGTACAATCATATAGGTAACGTTAAACATGGCGGCGAAAATATTTAATGTCGAAAAGCTTTTAAGTTTCACTCGTTAGAGCAGAATTCGTTTCAATGTTTACTACCAAGATTATTGGTTCAACTAATTTAATTATCGCCTATTATTATTTCAATGGAAGTAGATAGTTTTTAATTAATAGATTGCGCTCGTTTCGGTAAAAGTGTGTTACCAAAGTTTGATCGATAAAATGTCAAACACTTTGAATAGTCGGAGCTGGCCCTATTAAAGTCCCTTAAACTTCCATTCAATGGTAACGTTCGCGTTTCGAGGGTCTTCTTTTCATTCTCTGTCCTTTCTATTCCTTTTAAAACTTCAACGTTCGATAATACAACAGCGGTACCTAAAAATTACTTTTAAGAAATAGCGCAATTAAAAAAAAAATGTCTCCGATAAATATAAAATGATAAAACACAGACCAGAGAAATTATAACACTTTAAATAGTTTGGGATGAGAAACATGACAATGAAAAAGAGATAGCAAAGAATGGTACGCATGCGCTGAGAAATTGATGTGCACCGTGGCTTTTCGCGTGCTGCATGTTTGTTCGAATTATTATTAAAAAAAAAAAAAAAGTACGTTCCTTCTTGTTTACGTGCTTGAATTTTAATAAAATTCGAATGATTTTAATAAAGACAACGATTAACGTGTTATTTGGAACATGTGCTCGTTTCGAGGCTCGCGTGGCGTCGGAAATGTTTCCGCTCGAGAGCTGGGCTACGTTTTGCAGAAAATCAAGACGCCCTCAATTTGTTCCGCGTTCTTGCGCTAAACTAATAAAAAAAATTAATTCAAGCGAGGCCGCGTGTTTCCGCGATGCTGTGCATTAAGTACTTTAATTACGCAACGCGTTTGCCTTGCATAAGTAACCGAAACAAATTGAACTCCCAAGGGTCTCTTTCGGAGGGAATTTATTTTTCTGCGTCGCTTTCTATTTTTAATTTCCCTAATTATGATACGATTTTTCCTATGCAACTTTAACAATTATATCGTTAAATATATTTCAATTTACTCTTCGAACGTGTCATTCCTTACTTTAATTCTAAGGATTTACTTCTAAGATTTAATTCTAAGGATTTTAAAGGATTTACATCCACGCGACGAGTAATTCAGAGAAATTTTACTTTAAAAAGTATTAAAATAGTTTAATATAATAAGGATATTATTATTATTATATAATATTATTTAATATAATAATAATATCGTTATATTATACTACATTTATAATGATCTTAATTTCCGTAGAAAGACTCAATTTTCAGCGCGCAAATAAATTTTAAAATGCCACCTAGATTATCACAAAAAAAAAGAAAAGAAAAAAAAAAATGAAAAAAACAACTGTACATCCAAAGATTGCGTTCGGATATCGCGAAAGCAAATTCGAATTATCCCGGAATAAGCGAAACGAATTAACATCGAACGGTAAATCGTATGCGGTCGACAGATATTCGAGGGTGAATCGAACGTTGCACGTTTAAATCGAGCGCACTTTAGAAATCATGAATCCGAAGCAACGGATTTCCACTCGAATAGGATGCCATGTCTGGCGTTCGCGTGCCATGAAACAGCGAAACTTTTGACTTTCATGCCGGAAAATATTTGAAAGGGTAGCTTTTACGTGGCTAAATGTACGTGCATACGCGTTACACATAGCGACTGTCCTATATTCGCATAATCTCGAGGCTGTTGCGATTTATCTCGTTCGGTGTTAGGACGTGGATGTCCTTCGCGTTGCAATCTCAGCATTTTCTAACCGAAGGATGCAAAGCGATTTCCGTGTAGCCCGACGGCGACGAAAGACTCGAAATTCAGCCACTGTGATTCTCTTCTATCCGAACGATTGACTCTGGCTTCGCGGAGAACGGTTCGCTTTAACGACGTGTAATTTCACGTTCGACTCACGCGACCAGACTTGTATCGCGTAAACTTTTCATTGCGCATGCTGTCGCAACGACGCTTTCACCAACGTACTTCGAATCAATTTACTATCGCGGATTCCGAATTTAGAGAATTTCCGCATGGTATTTTTCGGTTAACACGTCCCGTGTCCGGCAGAGCGTACGCGTTTCGACGGAAATTTAAATTCGAGTCAGAAAGTTACGTTGGGATATTTAACACGTTAAACGCGGAGCTAATTTTGTTTTAGTTTCCATTTAGGCGGAGCGTTCTGTAAGAAATACTACGGAACTGGTTCGAAAAAAATTGGAACAGAAACAGCTCGAAATTGTACGAAATAGGTATACGGATCGGAAAAGGATATTTGAACGTCGCGTATGTTTTCGTGCACGTTATCAAAGACGTGGAGAAGAAACGTACGAGTTTGGATCAAAATATGATACAATATTGAGAAACTGAAGTTGGAACTTCCTTTAGAGCAATCATTTTTCCATACAGATATATTAATACTTTTTTTGCAGGGAATTAAAAAGTACGTCGAAAGGTATAAGAAAAAAAAAAAAAAAAAAAAGAAATAATATATAACTTTATTTTAAAAAAATAAAAAATAAACGCCACCACTTTCGAAGACAGATATATCACGCGATACATCACGCGAAACTATTTAATTTTTTGTAACGAAATTCTCTTCTATTTTTTAACGTTTTAACGCTTGTTTCTTTAGACAATGATTATAGTATACGTTTGGAGAATTGATTAATCTTGAGAAATAAAATATACGTGTTACAGTTAAGATCAAAGACCTTCGATGAATAATACAGATATTCTAGGATGCTTTTTGCTAAATGTTTTTCAATTAACGGTAAAATGAACACACCCAGCCATGAGTATAATTTGATGACCGATTTATGTGTTCAGGTGCACCATCTTGAAGAGAAGCTTTCAGGCAACGGTTCACTTTTCTCTTCGGATTCGGGGTAATGTTTGCAAAACAGAAGCCACTTTAAGACAGGAAGAGTGATAATCGAGAATGGTAAGTTTCTGTTTTACGCTGCACAGCGAAACGAGGATACGAAGGATGAGGTACCAAGATCGTGCTAGGAACAGGAAAATTTTTTTTACAGTAACTCTTTTTACGTAGGTAAAAGATATAACTTTTTATAAACCTAGTTCTCCAAAGGGTGAATAAATTACGAACAATTTCAATTCGAAGAGAAGTGCGAGACATTAAGATGCGTGAAAAAATTCAGACACGCGAATACCTTGCAAAAATATGAATAGAAATATTCCATTATTATTTATATTATTACATAGAATATTTTTAGAAACTGTTAATCTAAATATTTGCAGATTTTACAATTTAGAAAATTTTAAACGAGTTCAAATATTTTTCTAGTTCTGTTTTCGTAGCACACATGAATAATAAGCGTAAAAAATTTGATCATTCGTTGTGTACGCACTGATGCAATTTAATATGGAAAATTAATAGGAAAAAAAATGAAAATATAATGCTAATGGAACGAAGATTGAATTAATACTAATATTCCTCTGATTAATATTTATTATTCGTATCAATCGTGACAAATGTTAATATTTCACGTTATCCGGTGCGCAACGTATCCAGATGATATTACTTTTCGTAACACGAATAGACGCGATGAATGATTATCAAAGAGGAACTTAAACGATTAAAACTGGTTTCTGAATATAACTGAATCCTTTACGATTCCACGTTATGAAATATTCACTTTTATACGAATTTGTGCACGCAAAAGCTGGAATTTCATATTCAAACCTTTATCATTTTGAAAACAGTTTGATTGATGTTGTGAGATACGAATATTTCACCGCTCTAACGTTTTGTTTTAAGAAATAAATGAATCGTTAAACACTCCTTTGGCAATATTGCAATTAATATTTCTTTCACACAATGTACAGCTATAATACGAATATTAATCCTCGGATGGCAGATACACGGTCGTTTTCGACAGCGTTTAATTATTTATAAATATGGTGCTTACGAATCAAGATATTTTCTAAATTTTTAACAAAATTTTTCCTTTAAACTGGCACAAGTTTAGTTATCTATTAATATCTATTTATTATTTATTCTGCATCCGTTTGCTGCGCGAATTTCAAAGCACCGGACTTCCCATGCTTAATTTCATGCGTATTTTTAATCACTGTATATATAATTGAAATAAAAAAAAAAATTAATTGTTCTGGAATACAGTTCCGTTCATCTTCGGTTGAAATTACATATCGCGTAAAATATATCAAAATATATGAGTATAATTTTGTCTAAAACCGAAAATTCGACGCCAAATATCTAACAGTACCTACAGATCCACGAAACGCTTCGAAGTCACCTTTTCGCATCGTAATTTGTGTAACGTTATCTACCCATCGAGATCCGATCGCTAATGAAATTACAAGTCTATTTCGGTTTAACGCGGTTTTTGTGTCGGCACAAAAACGTTACATGCAAACGATCCGTATTGATTTGCATAACTGAATTAAAAAAAAAAAAAAAAAAAAGAAACGAGAAAAACGAAAAAAAAAAAAAAACTCATTTTCAGACGAGTTCAGCAAGCGTCGAATCCAATTTTCAATTCGATTCCATTCTTCGAGCTATTTCGCCTGCTAACCGAGAGCGTTCAAAGAATTTTTTTGTCGGACAGTCCATGGTTTTTTACGAGTCAAAAATCTTGGAAACTTTGAGAACTCGCTCGGCCACTTGTCCATGAAAAATTGATCGCGCGTAAATTATGTAAAATCGGTGCATATTAAAGTTCACAACGTTGACCGACTTTACGAGATGAACGTGACTTCCTCGCCGTCTGCGAGATTTAGAATCAGTATGTTGCAACGTCTTGACGCCTCTAAATATTTATTTATTTGTCTAAAAAAGTCGATTTTTGCCTCGCAAGATGGCCCGCACACGATACGTTAAGTGATGAGTTTATTGGAAATGGTTGATTAGATAAAAGTTTCTCCTATACATTTTGATGTTTTAGCGCAATTTTATTTTAACAGCTCCGAAAGAACGTCTGTGTACTTCGAGAAACGACTACGAACCGACCTGGACTCCCAAAAGAGAAAACTAGGGTCTTTTTTATTCTTAAGGACTGCTTATTTTATTTCTCAGAAGTCTTAAGGCTCTTGACTTTTAGGCTAGCAACAGACACATCTGGCGATCTTGCTATTATTTTTTTATTCTCATTTTTATTCTAATTTTTATTCTCATTTTTATTCTAATTTCTATTGAGATTTTTATTCTGATTTTTATTCACATTTTTATTCTGATTTTTATTCCCACGCGATATACTTTGTCCAAAATACCATTTAGTAACAGTCCAAAAGTGTTCGCAAATCTCAGAACGCTGCGTTTTCTCTTGAAATTTTGTAGAGTAATCTTGCAGAGTGCACCGTGATGAGCATAGAATTTGTATGGCGTAACATAAGAATCATTGTGTGAGAACGATGATAAAATAGTCATATTCCCCGCCAGGCAGCCTTGTTCGCGTATTTTAATTATTCTATCCACGGTAGTTGCAATTTCAAGCAGTGGAAACGCTTGACGTGCAACGAACTCGTTACTAATTTTACTACTGTCGCAGAGGGTTCCTCCATGCGAGTAAATATAAGGAATGTACCAAGTTGTTTCCAAAGTTTGTTGGAAAATTAGAGAATAGTTCGAAAGCAACGTGTTCGTACAGAAATAGTGTTTTATTGAATATTGCATGCATCCTTTGTTTCTGTGACTTTTAGCCGTGCATTGGGTAGCTTAAGGGTTCCTTTCAAGAAAAACTTTTCTTCCTCGACAATAAATTTCTCGGAGTAATTTTTGCAAGCTTCTGCCTCATTCTTCCTGTGCGATTGAAAAACTTTTGTAAAAACAGGAATAAAAGACGTTCAGATGGTGAGATATCCTGTGACTATAAGCGAATAAGATGAAGCATCTCTGTCAAAGTTCAAAAATTTTTATCGTGTTAACAAACGATGCCTTTTCCGCTGACGAATTTCGAAAGTTTTTCTTTAATCGCTGCGTTTAATTAAAATTGCGATTCAAGCGAATTGTTAGGTAGAAGATTATAGTAAATCATTTTCTTTCCATCTTCACGGTTACGGTTGAAAATTAGCAAAAAGTGTAGTAAAAAAAACAATGAGTTACGAACTAAATTCGGAATTAGAAACAGCGCTTAATTAATGTACCGTTGCTACACATTTTCATAGTTTAATATTTAAAAGTGATATCGCACAACGCGACGTATTATTTTTCGCGACATTATTTTGATCTTTATATGGATGAAGTCACTATGTATTAAAACGAATACGCGCAAGCTGGAATTTAATATTCAGCGACAAACAAGAAAAGGTAAAAGAGAGAGAGAGAGAGAGAGAGAGAAGAAAAATGTAAACAGCAAAAGAAAAGGATACAACGAAACCGCTAAGAGCTCACACCGGTCTAGGACGGTCTGGATGGTTAATTTTCCGTAAACTGACCTCAGAATGAAATTAATTTACATTACAATGTCTCGCCTTGGAAACTGTTCGGATCTTCAAATACCAGCGGCTCGGACGACACTTAAAGAACCTCGTACTTTGCATCTTTATAATATGCTTACGTATCCGATAAAACTAATTAAAGTTCAACAACGGGCAGCGTTAAATTTGATCAACACATTCGTTTCCTTGGACATTATCAACATTTCCCAGTAACGGTCTGTTTAATCGTACAGAACTTTTTTCCCGTTTATTCGAAGCATTAAAATTTCCGCTCTATTTTTACGTTGCAATTAAAAATCCTGCTTTTCAAGCATTGAATTCGTATTAACTTTCGCAGAGACAGGATATAAACGTGTTTGAAAGAAGAACGATCATGAATCGACTACACATTTCGGCCAATTATGCTCGCTCGGTACTCGAAAGCGCGTGTACATCTCGAAATCACGATTGCGTTATCTACATAACTCCCTTGAATGCAGCCATCAGCGTACAAGCACTGGGATGTCAGTTCACAATGCAATCGAGCTGAATACGATTCCGAGCCGACCGAATAGTACGCATACGCGACAGATAAAGTGTTGCGTGGATTTATAAAATAACATTCTTCAAATTGTAGCAAAAAATGTGATGGCGACGCGACGTCGAGACGTGGACGGTCTTAAAAGAAAGAAATTGGAAATTCGGTACAACTCGACGACATATGTGTTTTATAGCTAGACCACAGATATTTACGGAGGTACGCCGTACTGTAATATACAGAATATACGCATTTAATATGCAAGAAATACGCTGGACGTTGAGAACGGCAGTGATAGCGCGGGTAGGCGTGGATGTGCGTAAACGAAGGATACGGGTTTTGGTGAAGCAAGAAAAAGTATGAGAAAAACATAACTCGAGCCTGGTTTTTTTTTTATTGAGACATTGAGTAGACTCAATTGGAGATTTGAGGACGATGATGCGAAGACAAGAATGTGAAGAAAGACAAGAAAATGAAGACAAGAATGTTGGAAATGTAATTCATTTTTTATTTTAATTTATATAGTTCAAGCATTATTGAGTTTTTCTGGTCTGTACGAGTTATTAGCATTTTAATTATAAGACACACGATCCCTAGTGATTTTATTGTTAACATATGTGGATGACGAGAAAAGAAGAGTTACAGAAAATGTTGATAAGAAATGTATGCTGGCAAAATAAATATATTTATTCTCGATCTCGTTTCTATCTTGCTCAATGATATAATTCGAGGATTGATTAATAAGTCTTCAATTCTTTAAAATAAGCTTGAGAAATAATCGAACAATGATCTTGGTGTCACAGCGAAGTAGATTTGTTTCTCTTCAAAATTACAAGTTTATTCTTCAACATAGTCAACTGAATGTCAATTTAACCTTACACATTTATTACTTTAGTAAAGAAAGTTTTCTCTCATTCCTTTCTGATCGAGCTGTGTACAACTTCAACTTGGACATCGGACGAATAATGTTAATTTCTGAACGCGATTTTCAATTCCGAGGAGAGCCAGAGATATCCGATCGTGCCAGATCAGACCGGGAAAAAGTTGGCTCAAAGAAGAATTATTGTTTTGAACGACGACGGTGCAAGGCCGTGCTGCAGTCAGCAAAGAACGAAAACAGTGAGAAACCGGAAATTCATAGATGTTAAATATCCCTCCCTGCATCTCCGATTTGGCGCCGTCCAAGTTCTTGTTGTTGCCGAAGCCGAAAGAAATGTTGAGCGGTCAGCATTTTTCATCCCTGCGTCCAAGTTGAAGTCGGTTCGCGCAATTGGATCGAAACTGAATTAAAAACTTTGTTCATGGACGAAATGAAAAAGTGAACGGAAGTTTTCGAAACATATGCAATATTAAGTGGTGACTGCTGAATAATAAACTTGTAACTTTAAAAAGAATTCAATTTACTATTATTGGACTGTTCCGAAAGTTCGTAGCAAAAGAACAATTGAATTAATCTATTTTTTTCTTTTTTTTTTTTCAATATTCCATGCGTCGTTTGTTTCCGTGACCTTTGATCGGGTATTGGACAATTTTAGGATTTTTTTTATGCAAAAACTTTATTTTCCCCGGCAATGCATTTCTACGAGTATCACTTTCTTGCGATTCAAACGCACTGTTCTTGAAAAAGAAATTGAAAAATTGAACGTTCGTATGGAAAACAATTAGAGTACATAGGATTCCGTATCACCGGTTAAGGATCGAAGTCTGATGTTAACCGATGTAAAGTCACAGTAGAGATCTTTTCATTTTCCTCGATTCCAATCCCAATATCTACGCCCCTCGAATAATAGATGCATCTATGCAGAATACGGAGATGCTATAGTATAGTTTCACCCATGACCCGATTTTCGGCAATTTTGTATCGATTTATTTGACCCTACTCTAACGACACCGAAGTTTCACTATTTCTGATAATTTAATACTCGTTCCTGACAAAATTCATAATCATATCTTGCATAAAAGTTTGACGAACCTCTTCACCCGCGATAATATTTAATCTAATATTGGATTAGATTATAAAATTTTATAATCTAATTAATTAAAATTTTTGTTCGTTAAAACTCAGCAAAGCGTGGACAATAGAAAGCACAAAATGATACCTCCGATACTTCCAAGCAATACGAACCGAAACTCTGAATAATGCAAAAGCCCACTGGATATTACATTTTCATCGACTGTTTCCCACGAAGCGTAATTATTATTTAACCAACAGGTTTCAATGGGTTACAGGCGTGTTATTCGTTCTCTCTCGACAGAGGACGCTCGGTATGTTTAAATTAATTCGAATCGCTGTGAAAACGCTGACTCCGTGCACCAAGAAAATCGCAGAACTCGTTTTCTCACTTGCAACCGCACTAGGCTCGTTTTTAGTCAGGTGTCGAATTATGCGAGCTGTGCATAGATCGACGCACGTTTACATCAACACCCACTGCTTGATGAGAGAGCGGGTTTAATCAGCTGCTTCGGATTACTCGGAAAAAATACCATGCAATTAGAAGTTGCTGTATCCTGCCGGTAATTACAGGCAACTGCCACTAGAAAGATAGTTCGATCGTCTTCTGGATGTGGAAAAATTTTAGAGTGTACACCGACGTGTATTGCCTTTTGATTAGATCAAGGTTGTCTGAGGTAAAAGTGCATTAATTAAAAGTTGCCAGCCAAAGTGCAGTTAGAGGGTTATAGGAATTGATAATCCGTTGATGATCGAGCATTAATTGGAGCGATTCGTAAGCTTGGAACTGAGGAGTGCTAGAAGTTGATCGGTTAGTTTCGTGGAATGCATCTCGTTATCTGGATTTTTCGAAAAGAATTTCAATGATTCGTCAAGTTCGTCCATCGACTTCGAAAGTATCGTTTCCAACGAGACGCGTTGCGGACGAGAAGATTGAAAATACGGATTACTCTGAGCCGGTCGAACTTTTCGGCAACCAACGTAGGCGCGAAACATCGAAGTAATCAAATTGAGCGAGCACGGTTGGTTGTATCGTTGGTAGTGTCGTTGAACAACGCGACACACGTGGAAGGAATTCATGGGTGTGCTCTTTTAATTCCTACGAGGCGGAGTCGGTCGCGTTAAAGCAGAGATTAAATCTAGCGCGCCACGCTGTTGACAGTAGGCGCTTCATGAATCACAATAACCAGTTGCTCTGCATCATGGAAAACCAGTGTTTACATTTTCAATTTGTTTGCATGCATCTGCTGGGTTCCTACGCGAATTTCCCCTACCTCTCGCGTAATCTCGCCTGAGCTCTTGCAGATCCTAAGAAGTGTCTCTCTCGTTAGTTTACACTGTTCAGTCTGTAACGAGTTTCGTTTCCAAGGATCTTTGTAACGTTTTCTATCGCGAAAAGCCCCTCGAGGCTTATGTAAGATGTTATCCGCATAAATGAAACAAAATTTGTCCCGTTTGAGAGGTATCGCTAAGCATCGTGATATAAGCGATAGTTTGGTTTATATTAGATATCAAAGTCAAGGGATGAACAGCCCTTAGGTGATTAAACTGGGATGACGGGAATATTAGTCAGAATGATAAACACGCTGTGGATGATATTGGAGTTTAACACTAGAACTACCGATAATTAAAGTATACGTACTTCTATCCGAGAAATCTAGACGAAATAAAATAGGAAAAAAAAATACCTAGGGTAGATCGAGACGAATCACGATAATCGGATAAAAATAAGAATTTAGTTTAGAAAAATATTCAAATTGGATAGGTTTTAATTACGAATTTGTAATAAAAAGTGAACCTCCTAAATTTTTACTATTATTTTTTCACTGTTAAACAGAAAATCATCGGATTAGCCTCGGTCTATCTACTGCGAGGAAGACGAATCATTATTTATATTTTTAGCTGTATAAGAAAATCACGAAGAATTTCGCATTGTACAATGTATTTAAATGTTTTTGCTACAACAAAAACTA
>SMSQ01026061.1:59796-101137 GCA_019453375.1 Ctenoplectra terminalis
AAAGCGTGGACAATAGAAAGCACAAAATGATACCTCCGATACTTCCAAGCAATACGAACCGAAACTCTGAATAATGCAAAAGCCCACTGGATATTACATTTTCATCGACTGTTTCCCACGAAGCGTAATTATTATTTAACCAACAGGTTTCAATGGGTTACAGGCGTGTTATTCGTTCTCTCTCGACAGAGGACGCTCGGTATGTTTAAATTAATTCGAATCGCTGTGAAAACGCTGACTCCGTGCACCAAGAAAATCACAGAACTCGTTTTCTCACTTGCAACCGCACTAGGCTCGTTTTTAGTCAGGTGTCGAATTATGCGAGCTGTGCATAGATCGACGCACGTTTACATCAACACCCACTGCTTGATGAGAGAGCGGGTTTAATCAGCTGCTTCGGATTACTCGGAAAAAATACCATGCAATTAGAAGTTGCTGTATCCTGCCGGTAATTACAGGCAACTGCCACTAGAAAGATAGTTCGATCGTCTTCTGGATGTGGAAAAATTTTAGAGTGTACACCGACGTGTATTGCCTTTTGATTAGATCAAGGTTGTCTGAGGTAAAAGTGCATTAATTAAAAGTTGCCAGCCAAAGTGCAGTTAGAGGGTTATAGGAATTGATAATCCGTTGATGATCGAGCATTAATTGGAGCGATTCGTAAGCTTGGAACTGAGGAGTGCTAGAAGTTGATCGGTTAGTTTCGTGGAATGCATCTCGTTATCTGGATTTTTCGAAAAGAATTTCAATGATTCGTCAAGTTCGTCCATCGACTTCGAAAGTATCGTTTCCAACGAGACGCGTTGCGGACGAGAAGATTGAAAATACGGATTACTCTGAGCCGGTCGAACTTTTCGGCAACCAACGTAGGCGCGAAACATCGAAGTAATCAAATTGAGCGAGCACGGTTGGTTGTATCGTTGGTAGTGTCGTTGAACAACGCGACACACGTGGAAGGAATTCATGGGTGTGCTCTTTTAATTCCTACGAGGCGGAGTCGGTCGCGTTAAAGCAGAGATTAAATCTAGCGCGCCACGCTGTTGACAGTAGGCGCTTCATGAATCACAATAACCAGTTGCTCTGCATCATGGAAAACCAGTGTTTACATTTTCAATTTGTTTGCATGCATCTGCTGGGTTCCTACGCGAATTTCCCCTACCTCTCGCGTAATCTCGCCTGAGCTCTTGCAGATCCTAAGAAGTGTCTCTCTCGTTAGTTTACACTGTTCAGTCTGTAACGAGTTTCGTTTCCAAGGATCTTTGTAACGTTTTCTATCGCGAAAAGCCCCTCGAGGCTTATGTAAGATGTTATCCGCATAAATGAAACAAAATTTGTCCCGTTTGAGAGGTATCGCTAAGCATCGTGATATAAGCGATAGTTTGGTTTATATTAGATATCAAAGTCAAGGGATGAACAGCCCTTAGGTGATTAAACTGGGATGACGGGAATATTAGTCAGAATGATAAACACGCTGTGGATGATATTGGAGTTTAACACTAGAACTACCGATAATTAAAGTATACGTACTTCTATCCGAGAAATCTAGACGAAATAAAATAGGAAAAAAAAANTCGTGATATAAGCGATAGTTTGGTTTATATTAGATATCAAAGTCAAGGGATGAACAGCCCTTAGGTGATTAAACTGGGATGACGGGAATATTAGTCAGAATGATAAACACGCTGTGGATGATATTGGAGTTTAACACTAGAACTACCGATAATTAAAGTATACGTACTTCTATCCGAGAAATCTAGACGAAATAAAATAGGAAAAAAAAATACCTAGGGTAGATCGAGACGAATCACGATAATCGGATAAAAATAAGAATTTAGTTTAGAAAAATATTCAAATTGGATAGGTTTTAATTACGAATTTGTAATAAAAAGTGAACCTCCTAAATTTTTACTATTATTTTTTCACTGTTAAACAGAAAATCATCGGATTAGCCTCGGTCTATCTACTGCGAGGAAGACGAACCATTATTTATATTTTTAGCTGTATAAGAAAATCACGAAGAATTTCGCATTGTACAATGTATTTAAATGTTTTTTCTACAACAAAAACTGTAACGGTTAATATACCAAGAGCCTATTTTAGTTCCAAAGGCACCGTACTGAAAGGGTAAATTTGGAACTGAGCTAACTTTACTGTTCTCGAGGGTTTATGATACATCGATTTCTATTAAGAAGCAGGAAGTGACTCCGGTCCAATAAATTGTAACTAGAATTGGAAGTTCTTCCGCCTATAAATAAGTGGACTGAAAAGTACCTGGGAAAAGAAGTAGACAGATTCCTAATCCGAGAAATAACAAGAAGTCACGTTCATGTCATAAACCTCATTCTCGTGAGATATCTTGATATATAGTATACCGTGTATGAGAAAATATGTACGTTTTGTAAAATAGTGCAGCGACTGATGAAAGTATCGAAACGTGTGTGATTTAACGGCTCAATAAATTATCAGCATATCGGTATATCTGCTAAAAAAAATTTGAATATCAGCGCAACTGGAACCTATGTTAATTAAAAATATGTAAAATTTTAAGGAAACATAATAACAGAAACATTTGACTAACGAAGATGATGTAAATTTGATGTAAATGAAAATAAAAATAATTCTATGCTGTAGAAAATTTTCCATTTATAATTTCAGCGAATTTCTAAGCGACTATTTCATTTTTGAGTGCGTATATATGCGTCCTTCGTAGCGAAAAATAGAATAAGTGAATACAAAAAATCAAACGTCTCGGAATTAATTATTATAACTACTTTTTTTTCAGTTATTCGCTTTTTCGTATGTATGAATATATATAAAAGTTTTCCTATTAAAATATTAGTAAATATTTTAATGCGATGCTTCACTTTTTTTCCACGTCGAATGTAATCTTCCAAGTATGATAATTTTACTTTTCGCGCGTGCTGCTTTGAATTTTTATCAAATTCTTAGCCGAGAAACCGAGGCTGGCGCGTGACCTGGGTGGTCATAAAATGTTAATATATAATGCATTTCCTTTGAGACAAGGTTCAATAACTCTGTAAACCTTCCGATACACTTGTGGCTGGATACATGGAATGAACATTTTCTTCGATTATTGGCGAAGTGTTTCATACATGAGAGCGCAAACTTTGTGTTTATATTATACATGATGGAATAGGTATCGAAGAACCGCGATGTTTTTCTTAAGTTATTGGAATCCTTTATAAAAACAAGAATTTATTTTCGTTTCGATGCAAATTTTATTCAAATGCAAAATTATATTTTTTTCAGTTAATCGTTGAAACGCTTCACTTTTTTTTTCACCGAATTTTTCTTCGCTTTAGTTCTATTATTTTTTAGCACAATATTATTTTAGAAATCACAAAATCGATTTTCTTAGGTTGTTTAGAAATTTAACAACAATGAAATATTAGTTTTCAATATATCATAATTAAAAAAACAATCTGATCTTGAATATCTGGTGCAATATTCAGTATAAAATAACTGTACAATAATTGTACGTCGAATAAGGAAAATATATCATATTTTAACTTGTATTCTAATTTGAAAATTCACGTACGTAGCAACTTATAACAAAATACAAGTTCCATCGCAAACAATATTTTAGTATGTTACTTTAACCAAGCTTTTTTTCTAAAACCAGTAGCGATAAAATGTTATCACATTTACACAGTTGGAGCAACGCGCACAACTCTTTTGCTTCCTTTTTCAAACTGCAGAATAGTCGAATAGTTGCTGCACAAACGTTCGCATTTAAGACGGTAACAAGAGTGCTGGTAAAAAAATGTTCTGACAAATTGTGAATTTCGTAAGTCAATTAAGCTATCAGGTGAACAATTAAAAGCGTGAATGATGTAAGTCATTTATTAATGAATTTTAATTAACATCGTAGAAAAATAATCCTAACTTCGCTTTTTCGCAAATGATGTATACCTATCCACCTTCGCTAATCATTTGTTAACAATCTAAATTTTTCATAAATATGTAAATTATCAGCAGAATATATCTTGAACTCAAAGCAAAAAAATCAGGTTTGTAATTTATCATTTAAAATTTTTACAAATTTTTTTACGCACCTTTAAATATCACAGAAATACGTTTATTAAATTACACGATTAATTTTTTCAAGAGATATAATAATTATTATTTTTCCTCCATCGTAACCCACAATGTGTTGAGAATTTTTTTTCAAGAAATGGAAGCAACGAGAAGCAATATCTCTTGTACAAATTTGACTATAGTATATTCAATTCGGTGGAAAGGATCGGTTGACTTTCAATTTGAAAGGTTTTCCTATCACTCATGTCGATTTTCGTGTTATCCGTATAATACAAGAAAGATCCGATCAGGGGATAGGAATATGTGCCAATATTCCGTTTTATAGGATACAGTGGACGTTTTTTCCCAGGATACAGGGTCTGCGTACAATTTGCAGTACAACTTATATTTCTATTTACCCTTTTGTGCTTTCTGCTCGATGGGAAACGAGTATCGAACGGTGCTGCGAGGTAGGATATAAAAGGTTCAATTTCATCGCAAAATAATTATCTCTGTTATCAAATGATAGAAATTGGTCAAGTCACTGTAGTTTACCGAGAAACTAGAGCGTGGAAAAAGAAAAGAAATTTATGAAAATTAATAATTACTTAGGAAAAATATTTTGCTTTGCAACGTTGCTTAAAAATTGGTTTTCTCCTTTTATCTCAGCCACAGGCTTCGAATATATATTGAAAACGGTACACTGTTTCTATTTCACTATTTTTCCTTTTAAAAAAATTAGAAAAGCTTATAGCTTTAAATGAGAAAAAAAGAAAGGAAAAAGAAAAAAAAAGAAAAATCTTTATTACATATTATATTTTTTAATTATATTATGTTAACACAATTTGGTATTAAAGTTTGAAAATAACCTGAAGCAAGCAGTAAAGTATAGTAATTATTAATAACCGTATGAGATACGGGCGACTTTAAATAACCATTCATTTCTAAAGCTATCTTTGTTAATATTTTTATTAAACCAAAATTCTTGGATATTAATTTTTCAAGCACAAGAGATGAATAATTTTTGTGAAATATTCTAACCAACAGAAATAGTATATGTATGTTTAACAATGTTATTTTTTTAACTGTGCTAAACGAGTCCCTGCGACCCTATTTTTTTTTTAAGATTAAGTATTTTATATGTACATAATTAAGTACATTAAAAAATCGATTTCCAGTTTAATTGAAAAGTTTAATATTAACACGCGATCACTACGTAGAATGCATAAATATCTTGAACTTGGGAGTGGTTTCATATCAAAGTACATAATTTGCATATTCAATATCGATGGTGGACCGGAGGGCATTGGACAAAATAATCTTACAAATACGATGCAAACGTGAAAAGTTAAATTCAATGTTTGATTTATCATTTTGACGACGTTCGATTACTATCTTCGCGCGCTACATATTTTTACCAACACGTCGCACAACTGCAATTGCGAGTATCGAATTCTAATTGAATTAAAATGTAAACAGATTAAATTCACGAATTATAATTAGCAATTTTATCGCTACCGTATCGTTGGTTGAAAACCGAACCGTTGCGAGTAACAAAATTTTTACCGGTAGAAAAAAATATTTTTCTCACACTGTGAACATAAAATTATGAAAAAGTTAAAAGAATATCACAGTTGTATATTACGCGACACGAATTAAAATTAATTTTTGATTGAAAAGAGAACTTACAACGATCTGCTCTCCAACTATCGATATGTATTATTTACAATAAGCTGGTATGGTATTAATGGAATGAAATTCATATGGACGCAATTCATATTCATGTAGCCAATAATTGATTTTAGTAGCGGCATAGCTTCGATGTAAGCTGTTAAATGTTTCCTTCGAATCAACCTACTAGCTGAATAATACGTGTATCGATACATAACAATATTAAAATTCTAATAAACACGAAAAAATAAAACATGTCACTTGCGTCTGTCTAGAGTTCGAACTTTGAGCACAACTGTGCACGGTTATTCCAATAGAGTCAAACGAAATTGATTAAAAAAAATATATCTGTGTTCAAAAGTAAACGTTCAGATATTAATATATATTTTTTATATTTTTTGTTTTGCACTTTCTGTTGTTTCTTGATGTTTCGACGAAGCAACTAACGATCATTTTGTAACTGCGGTGTCTGTGAAATTTCAATCTACGTTTTCGGCTTACAGGTGCATGTACTATTAGCATATGAAGTAATATAGGAATCAGTTTAATTCTATATTCAATTCAGCGGCGAAACGTTACACATCATCGGGATAAAACATCGAATAGCAACGCCAGGTAGAGGATTTACATTTTAACCTAATTCCGTTGGACATACCTGCGATAATTGCATTATAACCAATTTCAGAGATCAACTTTTTCTCAGATTAATGTAACACGGAGCGGAAAATCGATAGCGACTAGCATCGCGTCTTTCATTACATCGTGTTCCTCATCAGTCATTTACCGTACCATCGAAACTCAGACTTTAAATGATGACAAATTTCAGTTGAAATGAAAATTTTTTTTTTCCCTTTTTTTTAAATGTTTGTATTTACGGTAGAAAAAAGCTCTATACGCGGTATTTAGAAAAAAATGTTCGCTATCCTTTTTTCTTAGTTTAGTACCGAATGGAAAAAAATATTGCTCGTGTTGATACTTCACCTAGCAATTATATTAAAAATGTAGAAAAATATATTTAAAGAAACTTTGATACGTAGAGTGATTGTTAATAATCTTAGAAAGTGCATGGGACTTTAAAATTCTAATTTAAAAAAAAGAATCTTACGTTTGAACGTACAGCATCTGTTCAACCTATTTTTATTTTCAATAAAACAATTGAATCTGTTTTAAATTTATAATTTAAAAATTTACTAATTTAAAAATTTACCAATTTAAAAATTTATTAATTTAAAAATATTCTAATTTCAAAATTTACTAATTTCAAAATTTACTTATTTCAAAATTTGTTAATTTCAAAATTTACTAACTTCAAAATTTACTAATTTCAAAATTTACGAATTTGAAAATTTACTAATTTCAAAATATACTAATTTAAAAATTTACTTATTTAAAAATTTATGAATTTAAAAATTTACTGATTTAAAAATTTATTAATTTACAAATTAAAAAATTTACAAATTTATTAATTTTATCCTTTCGTTACATCAATTTTCTTTTACCACTGCGTCAACTCGATGCCAAGAAACGAATTAAGTTGGGAAAATGAAAGACGCACGAGGGTTGAATACGTGGATAGAATTCCACAATTACAAACGACAAATATATTAATATTTAATTATAGTTGGAAGATAATTTATATACCAGATAATTATTTAAATAGGTTAATTACGCAGAGCCTGCCTAGTGAGAAATTTTAGATCTAATCAGGGTTCATTGAATTATGTAGCTGGCTCTTCTCGCTGCACGATGTAACCAGTCTCTTGTCCTGTCCGCCTAATATAACCCATTCCGAGATTGTTGGGTCCTTTGGGGTGCGATAACTAACGCTCGTGTCTGGTTTAACAATATTCTAATGAAACCTTGCGTTTCAAACCTTAGACTTTCGACGGAACAATTTCGAAACGAGCGTTGGTAAAGTTCACCGCCGTTCGCGTGTTTGACAGATTCAACTTTCCCCCGAAACCAATATTATCGCTGCAATATTTCAATCATCCGTTGCCTACGATACTCTTGATTTATGGACGGTGGTCACGAAAGGTTTAACGCTCAGTTTACAATCTTGTTAACCTCTCTCGAAACCAAATCGTCAAGGTTTCCGAGTTCGTTTAATCCAGGAATTCACTTATTCAATTATCGTGTTCGATGAAAGAAAGAAAGTTTCTTTTAAAACAGAATTTTTAAACTTGTACAGGTGTCTGGAAATTAACACATTAAGTGACGAAATTTCTCGTATTTTATATTTTATATCCTGAAGAGCTAAAAATAGCGAACGACGACGTACGAAAGATTATTTTTAAAAATGATCTTTTCGACTCAAACTTTAAACTATGATCTATCTTTGAAGTAAATTATTTTTAAAAGCACGTATGTAAACAAGAATTTATTCCAATTATATTTCGTGGTAAGATTTACCAAAATCAAGTACCGTCGTCGATGTGTTGAAACAGAAAATATTACTTAATTTTAGCGAATCTTTGTGATCGGGATAATTAAAAAATACAATTCTATCTTGCAGCTACCGAGTTAATTTATTTATACCAACCCGCTGAAATTATAAACGCATTGCAAGAAAACATGCACGGGTCCGTTTTACTGTCACGTCCAGTATTTCTCATTATCGTTAATTTATCTTAAAGGTGTAATAAGTACGGAGTAGAGTACATTGCTACTACTATCACTACTTTCAGTATCATTACTGCAACTATTATACAAGACATTGAACGAAAATGCGGACCATTTCGCGTATACACAAATACAATAATTCGATGTTCCGCGAGCAAGATTGCGTGTTCGCTTTTCCATATAGCTTTGTACTGTAAAATTGTCAGTAGTTGCATAAACAAAAATTATTTCATTATTAATTAACGCGAACTAATAACATACAGTGTAACAATGAGTTCTATCAAGATACGAGACTTGCAGAAAATATATAATTTACAGAAAAAATGGCTTTTAATAATACGAAAGTGTAATGAAACTAAAATTAAAATTAATAATTAAAATCGAGAGAATTGATCAATTGCATAATAACGATACAAGAGGATAGATAATCAGAAGCTGCCAAATTTCATCTGGCTACGATTCTATTTATTTCTAATGATTGCAAAGCTATAAATCAAATTATTTAGCAGCGTCGAACATTTGGTACACCTGTTGTGCAATCCCGATGAAATATGAAAGCGTGAGGGTGAACATAGAGGAATGGTGACCTACAAAGTTTGTTATAAAAAGGAAGAACATGTCCTTCCTGTTATGAAAAAAAAAAAAAAAAAGAATAAAACGTGTGCTCTCCAACGGATAAAAGTGCTCACGTTCGTGTCTGTGCTTTTGGTTTATCGTAGGCGACGATTTTGTTTACAGTGCAATTATCAAAACTTACGAGTCCTGCAACTGACTTCGATCACCGATAACAGGTAAACCTGATGATGTACGATAACGAGAGTAACATAAAGAAAGCATGCTATGTTAACGCTTTATTTACACATTCTGGCCGAAATGAAGTCGTTAAACGTAGCTCAATCATTGAGCGTCGAATCGGGTTGGCTTTTAGAGCGTTTAGATTACCCGAGGTTCGTAAATCAGAAAGCTTTCTATGACGAAAGATTTACAAGTTTTACCTTTTTTAGATACGTATACGCCTGGAAATTAGAAAATATCATAGATAATATTAATTTCTCTTTTTATGAACATTATTAAGGATGGTATGGAAACATAATATAAATTTTTAAAAAGATTTTTTACGATTCTTAGCATTGCAGAAAACTAAGTTCTGTAAAAATTTACTTGCTACAATTAGTTAAGGTTCATTTTTAATAAATAAAGAATTAAAACGAACATCGAATCACGTCGGTAGGATTTAAATACGATACCTATATAATAATTAATTATACATTCACCGTTATTAAAATCGCCCACAGACACAATTATCCTATTTTCTACACGAGCACACATTTTTCTTTCATCCTTCAAAAATTTCCTTCAGCCATCAATTATCCGTAAGCCGCTTGAAAACGATAAATCTGGGAAACTATTTGCATATTCACAAAATTATTGCCCGATACTCGAAAATTGTCCATAATCCCTCACCGGGCACCAACTGGGAAAACGAAATTAATAAAATTCCCGGTAACACTCGCCCTAGGTGTCCATGAGTGGCCAATGAAATATCGCGGAATTTTTACCAAGCTGCTCGTTAGATTTATTACGCAAACGTTGCTGTTACAGCAACCGGTTCGGTTATCCTGTAACAGACCAGGACGTGAACAAATGCATATTTACCAATTTCAGGATCGAATTCATTCGTTTCCCTTGCCCTCCCCATCCTCCATGATTTATACCGCTCTTCACGAGTGCTTCGTTTCACCAGCAACCTGACCACGCGTTTTAATGTGTCACGTTGCGCCCTGTCGCTTCCTTTGACCGAGCAATTTAATTAGAAAAAGGAATGAAAAAAGAAAACGAGCAAAGAGATGAAAAAAAGGACAAAAGAAGAGAAATTAATTTAAGTAAGGAGAAATTAAAGGAAAGCAATCGCGTCTCAAGAATAAAGACAGGTTATATCACTATCGACAAGCACAATTGGCTTGGACCGGTTCACAGACAGAATTTCGTAGCCGTTCGAATACCAATAATCTCTAACTACTGGATTTATTAACTCGATCGGTATTTTCTGAACCGATGTTCCTTCCACGATCACGTCGTTCGTTCCAAAACTAATAACGAGCTGGGTGATATCCGGTTCAGGATCCGGGTGTCGAGTGAACCGAATCGTTTAACTACGAATGGAAAATTCATTTCGAATTAATCTTCCGCGCATTAAACCACCATAGAGACAGCAGACTTGGGAAAAAATTGCCAGCTTTGGCGGAAATTGCAGCCTATATAAATGTCGCAAGGTAAATTCTGACCGATCCTTCGGAGAATCGGTCGCGAGGAATATTCTCTCTGGTTCGTTTGCATTTTCATATCGTTGGTGCTAATAAATGGGAACGGAAACTGCGATCCTGTAACTTTTTCTGTATCGGTACGATGCTGTTATGTGTTTGCGATAATTTCTTGGCGTGTTGAAAGATAGTTTTGGTTAAAAATTAAAAGATGTAGACCTTGAGAGAAAAATATGCAAAGTTACATTTTTTTTTTTTTTTTTTTCATGTGTGTTTAAAAGAGAAATTTGATAGTTCGAAAAGATTGTCAACTAATCTCTGTATATGTATAAAATGTTAATATAAAAATTAATTTTATTCCGTTCTGAACGCTCGGAGATTCGTGTTCTTTTAGATTGTTGATTTTCTAAATGGTACATGAAATTAATTTTCAACAGGTAACAGAAAAGAGCAACCATTAGAAATTTTTGATGAAATCATTATTGGAAAAAATTGTCAGAGCGATTACAGTTACGTTCCTTATAAAGAATTTGCTAACTAATTTTTTCGTCGTCGATAATAAAATAGAAATATGAAATTGAACATTTTTTTGTAATTAACTGATTGTGCTCGGGGATATCAATACTCTGTGCGTGGAAACATGAAAAATGTAGAGATAAATATAAGTAGTAACCTGCTTATACCATACATCCTACTTGCTCTTATTTTAAGCCGTACGATCTCCAATCGATTCGATCGTAGCAGCATTGGACCATGGCTTGCATATGTAATCCCAAAGTACACGATAAAAGTAGAAAATCGGATTAAATTTACATGGACTAAGGGTCAGATAATGTTTTAAGTTCAGATTTAACTTAAGCATCCGAGTGATTCGAGGTCACCATTACGAATGTATGTGCTTCGCTTGGCTATTTTTGGTTGATAATGAACGGTTGAAAGAATAATAACCCAAATTCTGGCAAAAGTGATTTCCGCTTGAAACTGATTAATTTAAGCTCTTGAGACTTTTTAAGGTTCTGAACCTAGAATGTGAGTTACGGTATACTCTGTTTTAATTGTTGTCACTTTTATATCGATTTATTTTCATTTTACATTAAATTTTTATGTTAAATTTTTACATTAAATTTAATGAAAATAAATCAATATGAAAGTAAATAAAATAGTAAATAAATTAATATAGAAGTCAATAATATAAAAATCAATTTTCATCAAATAAAAGGTAACGTTAAAAGTTTACAGCCCAGATCTAATTTATTTTACTTCTACTTTTAAGCGCTTTCAATTAAATACATTTTTCTTACATGTTCATAATTAAGATAAGATTCATAATTATTTTCTTACATGTTCATAAATAAGAATAACCGAGCTTCCTTTTAAAGACACGTCTGCATTTATAATTCCTTAATCAAAATTGATTCCGTAACGCCTAGAACGTGGATAATGAAACTAAAATCAGATAGAAATAAAAGATCGATGAGTCCGATACGTCATAAAGCGAGAACGTCCAGGACGTAATACTATTCTATAATTCAGAATCTTGGGTAGTAAAAAGAACTACGATCCCACAGGAAGACAGATGTTCTGTTATTTAATTCCTCGATACACCCGAGCAGCTCCATCTTTCCACCACTTTACTTGCCAATCTCATGTTTAGGTGAGCATCTAGAAAAGTTGTGGATTATTTTCACAACAACGCTGAAACGTGACCATTTTTTCGAGAAATATTGAACCATAATACAATGCACTATCATGGTATCTGCGTCTCCGAACGAATAAACCAACGAATATATATTTCAACAACGTACAAACGTCGGTGTCTCTCTCTCCTTTTATTAGGGACCCTTGTTGCAGTCTGCTGAATCTTTTAGAACGCTTCAGTATTCGATACAGCCGATACTTTTGATTTTTCGATACCAAATGCTTTTAGTAAAGCAGAACCATCGATATTCGAACAAATACGAAAACACGAGTGTTCGACGAAAGGAAATTTACAATTATAGAATGATAACTTTTGGAATACCAATATTCATTTATTTAAACGCAACTTAAGAAAATTGACAATTAATTTAAACATCTTATGGATCCCATATCATTTCGACTTCTAAATTACATGAATTTTTTTATTTCTAATATTAAATCTTTGCAGTCCGAAGCTTTTTTTTTAAGTTTGACGAGACTGTTTGTGGAAAATTTAAAGCGTTGTTCCGAATAAAAATTTAACGATGGAAAATATAGAATTATTCATAGATATGGAGTGATGAAATATTTTTTCGCCATAAGCGAATTTGAAAATTTAAAGAACCATTAATATACAAATTATTGAAAGGTCTTAAGGTGCTTATTTATTGAATGTAGACGATAAACGAATAATTTTTTATCAACATTTGTCTATTGCAATTTTTAGAGCTGTATTTTTAATCGTGTTTATTATGTTATCGTGTTATTATGTATAACAATACGAATCGTTAATATTTGCTCGACAACTTTTATGTTATATATATTTCTGTTTCACGTAGAAATAATGACAAAAGTTTTCAATATTATTGGGAAAGAACCAATTTTATTTCTGCAAGAGAAAACACTTTTACAGCGAAATAAAAGGCAGTTTTAAAGGTGCAACGTCAAGAAAACGTGACGGTTGAACAAAAAGTTGGTAATTAAAGCCACCCTATTTTTCGAGCTATCGCAGAATACAATGTCTCAAATGAACTCGATTTAGCGGCACATCGATCGCATAAAATCGATTTCATCGAGAGGAATCTGTGTTTAAATAACTCTTCGCTCTTAAAGGTCTTACGTATGAATAAAATATTCGAAATGTCAAGGTTTTCCTTCAACATGCTCCTGAAATCCTCAAATTTGATCTACGTGTTGTATACGATCCTACTTAGATTTATTAAAATTATTATTGTAGGTCAGAAAAATTTAGACAATTTTATATTTACAGAGAAAGAAGTGACAATTACGAACGAGCAGTTAATATTAGATACAATCGCTTGAATCGAATGAAAACATATCCAAAGCACGTATTGAATTAGATCTGGTCCGTAAAATCTTTCGGAATCGACAAAAATAATCTTATGTAACGTACCAAAATCGATAACACTTGTTTACACGCGAGCAATCCCAGTTTTATCCACACAATGGTGCCAGAAAAATAGCAATATTTCAGAGGTATGCAGATTCGTTTTCTAGGTAGGGCAAAGGATAAGCTCGAAAACGTATTTTGCTCAGGGTTGATATCTCGATTGATTTCTGAGATATGGAGCTTCAAAGCGCAACGTTTGGAATGCACGAGATGTTGAATTGCGGTCGAAATACCCGGAAATGTCCTGACCTACATCTGTTCTGGTAAACACGCACGTCGCGTGTACTGATGGTAAAAAAAAGAAGACAACAAAAAAATGCTGAATCAGTATCCATCAGTGACCAGGACACCACCTGGAAGCTCGAACCAGGTTGATAACAGCGAGAACGAGAGAACAGATGTTAGAAGCTCGAAGAGAGAGACTAAAGCGTCGAAAATTTCGCTTCGCTTTAAACAGCAATATCTCGACAACGCATCTACACGAAACAAAGACCACCTTGACGAAGAGAGTTTTCCGCTTCGCGTTATTTTTTCGCGACAATGTTCTACATATCTTTTGTCTCGGCTTGAAACAGAGTGACTTTTTATTGTTGTTTTTTTTTTTCTTTTTTATTCGAGAGCTTTATCGTCGCATCAATCGCATGCAGTGGTTATTAAACGACGAGATTATGGATTGGATATATTACGATACTTATTGGGAAACGAAAAAGTGTAAAGAGATGCGCCATGTGTCTCCGATACGATCGATTAATTATAATTTTGAAATTGCAGCTCGAATAATTCATGAAATATTGAAATATTAAAAACGAGAAAGAGAGTAACGATCGTATGCGAAAGAAAATATGTTTCACTAATCGTTTAAATTGAAATGAAATAATTTTTAGATAAGTTTCATTACTAGCTTAATATTTAACACGGTGAGAAAATTGGAAGATTCGTTTAAACACAAGCGTGCAGAAATATGTAACACGTAAAATTATTCGCATAACTTACGCAAAGACCCTTCGGAATGAATTTAGCGTCCTTTAAGTTTATTTTCGTCCAGGTTGCGAAACACTCTTTATAGGCGGAGACAATATGCAAACGAAGGCGGGATCGTGTCAGAATTTACCTCAGTCGGAGAGAATTTACTGAAAATCGAATTTTCGAACGTGCATACACACACGCTAGAGTCTCGAAAACGGCTGACCCCTGGTACGGGCTACTGCGAAATTGTTTCCGGAGAAGATTATTGCATCCCTGCTTTAATCGAGGCTTGTAACGTCGACGGAAGTTTAAAATGCTTCACTTTCGTGGTTAGTCGCCATAAGAATAAATCAACTATTCACAGATGTTGGGTGGATCCGTGCGGATAACAGGTTAGAAGAGCTGTCTGAACTTTAAAATTAAGAACCTCACTGTAATTAGTACTTATTTGCGAAGTATTGCGTGAAATATTACCGTGATAATATGTACCTTCGTTCTAGATCTCTAGCTTCCATTCCGATAGCTTTATCCTTTAACGTATCTATAAAAACAAACTTATTGAGATCTTTTTATTGAAATATAATTATAAAAAACTAACATCATTTGTGCAACTATTTCTGAATAATCTATCATGAGTATGGCTAAGGTAAATTAACCACTAATAACTCGTTTCACGATGTTCGCACTTGAACAGCTGCTATTAAAAATAATTTTCGAAAAACAATAATTAAATTTATAAATTGCTCTCTCTCCCCCTTCTTTACCAAGTCTAACGATTGGAAACTTAATTCCTCAGAACCAAAGCTTTTTATTTAATTACGTTTTATTAATTTTAAACCGATAGCAATTGAACGAAGCAAAAAAGGAAAGAAGCGAAAAGTATTAAAGATGTATAAAAAAAGTATAGTGTTCAACATAGCCGTTGGACAATAAAGAAGATTGAAAAAATTAGACGTAGGAATGTTTCATCACGAGTTAAACGAAAAAACTTCCCAGTTAGCGTGTCAGTGTTAAATTTTATCACACCCGGTTCGAATTAGAAAATTCAAACGCTGCACGAGAATGAACTAGCATCGAAAACATCGTTCCAGCCTTGAGAGCTTCGGAAAATGAAGCAACCCCCAACCCCGCTGTCTTCCACCGTGTGGCCTCAAACAAAACGTCAAGCATTCGTTTGAAATTCGAGCTTGCACTCGCGTCAACTTCACCACGTAACGCCTCCGGCGAATTTAACGTTCCTAAGACTGTCAACTCGTTAACAATCTCTCGTTCCGAATGACTCGAGTCTACGGGGACTATAGCCGAGCGTCGCAGAATGAGATATTGGATACGCGTTTGCACGTTCACCGCATACAGAGGGAGGAACGATCGTTGGAACCGGCAACACCAGACAACCACACGTTTCTCCATGAAAAGTATTCTGGCAGAGTTTCGCGAATCCTGCTCAACGGTCGACCCTTCGCCTCTGGATAAATATGGCCAAGTATCGCGAGAGAAAGAAAGAAAGTGATAGGGCGAAATGGACGTTGTTTTATGTTCGGGACCAGTTCTCGACTGATCAAAAAGTTTCGCGTTTTAGCTCGCTACAAGGGTGAAAAATGCATCGTTGCCGAGAACGTGAAATATTGTCTTACAGCGGCGAAACAGCTGCCGCTGGATCCTATCCAGCTAATTTTTACCCTCCAACCCCTCCGAAACTAATGTTGTTGCGGGAACATTGTGTGAAGAGTGAATGGTTTAACTTCGTCCATGAATTATGCAGTTTTGTGTATTGGACCGTGGTACCTCATTACGATAAACGTTTCGTAAGGCTTTAGGGAAGCTTAAATGTGAAATTCATGCAGCGACGGGAGAAAAGTGTATCATGGGTTCTGTTTTATTTTATTTTATGGTATGTGAGGAGCAAGTGTATGGTACAAGTTATATATATTTTTTAATGATTCTCTATGAATTGTAAATAATTTCTTTAACTTAAACTGGTCGACTTGGATACATGATATTTATTTATTTTTTTATTTTTTTTTGTAGCTTTTACTTGGCCTGATATTGTGTTATATATTTCTTCATTTTTAAAATGGAAATTTGGATGTACTTTGCTTCGAATGAATTATTCAAAATTATTTCTACGGTTGCTTTAATTAAGTCGGAAGAAATTTTTATTACAGTTTTACATTTTTCGCTGTGATTTAAAATTTTTTGTCACGTTAATTCAATTTGTGAAAAAGAAAAAGGAATAATATTTATTTTACGCATTTGCAATTTCGTATGATTTTAGACTCTGTTTAAACGAATATAACACGCAAGTAGAGGTAGATGTTTTTCGTTTCGAATTAATGACCGACGTTGATCATCGATTCTCTTTCTGGATAGCAATTATTCATCTATATCGACCATCCAAGAATAAACATTCGATACTTGTTAGTAAGTGAGACAGAATCTGGTATCTGATGTGATCAGGAAGCGTGATATAATCACGGCGAGTCACGTAACTTGCCGATCGATATTTTAACAGCCTGTGGAGGTACCGTGAAAATTTCTAGCGGTTTTTTAAAATGAAGAAGAGACACGTTATTAACGATACATCACATTACAGTGTTACTTTCTGTAATTTAAACCAACTTAGCAATTAAAAATTCGAAAAGAACAAAAATGAAGGGTGTACGAAAAAAAAAAAAATACGACAAGTCCTAAAGGTACCGCAGTAAATTTATAAAATTTCTATGAAAAACTACGAGATAAGAATTTCTTAAATCCTTCACAAATGATCTGTATCTGAATTAATATCCAACGAGTTTTTATTCAAAATGAAAAACCTCCGTTCGTTTCTCGCTAATCGTTAAAATGTTCGCTCGCAACAATCGACGCGATTCACTTTGTACAGAAAGAAAAATCCAGAAATCCAATAGAATGAAGTTTCACTGGACACACATTCCTACGTCTAGTGCCTTTTGGACTGTCCTTGGTACAATTTTCGTAACAACGAAAACAAATTCCTACGTACGCTTTACCTTTTCTCCAAGAATTCTCTTCGTTTAAGTTCGATGTTTAATTCAAACGGCAACGTGAATTCGAAACTTAACGACCACGGCAGTTTCCGTTTCGAGTATACAATATCAACGTTCGATGTAACACTGGCCGGGCGCATCGTTTAAAGGGAAAAAGTTTCTGCGATGCCGTTCGATTTTTCGCCATTTTAATCCGGATTATATATGCCGTGACGCACTGTATTCGAGATCACCGTTAAAGGAATGCTCGGAGACGTAAAGGAATAGCCCGCGACTCTGAAAGGAATCAATTTACAGTTTAATTTTACCTTCTACGTTTGTCGTTTACATAACGAAGTATGTCAAAGGTTTATGAAAACATTCCAAGGCGAGTGCTTTGAGATTGTAATCTCAGCGATGTACAAAGGTACACATTTTTCGAGAGTTGGACAAATCATTTTCTAAAACATAAAGGGAAGATGTTATTCAATCTATTACACGGATTAACGAACAGATTTTTATCCGTTTATGTAAAAGGATACGTTTTGTACGAAAATTTGATTATTGAAATAAAATTCGGTTAACTGTTGTTACTTTCTGATTTAGAAAGGTATTGTATCGTTTGAGTATATAATGATATCATACGCTTAAGGTTTAGCGATTAAAGGAATATTAAAGGGATAATTGCTTCAACATCTCAAAGTATATAGAAGGAAAAAAAACATTGCGAGGAAAAATCAATATTTCATCGTACAGAAGAGATTTTAAAGATAAAAGGTTAAATTCTCTGGAAAAGAGAAGACTTTTTTCGACACAAAATTTTTCATGCAGCCCAAAATTAATGGTGCGCGTAAAATAATACGTATTCTGAAAGAATCATAAAATAAATATAAAAATACTATGTTATGCTAAAATGGTACACAGTTACAAGCAAATATTAATTTTTGCAAAATAGGACAACGATTCTTCGAACGTTAACATCGCTTCCTAAAATTTGTAGAATTAAATAATTTACGTCGATATTCATGAAACTAAATCAACCATTCTGACGAAAAATACCAACAAAAATAAACAGAAAATTGCACAAAACTAATAATAATATCATATACAATTTTTAAACTATCCCCTATTCGTCGTACTTTAACCCTTCTCCAGTAGCCCTACACAAAATTGATCTAAACAAGCTCCAACTATATCGATATAATCGTTTAAAAATTCGTGTAATCTATTGTCTCAACGAATCACTAATCCCGAGAGAGAGTTTTACACTTTTATTAAAACATACTTAATATAAAGTTCCGCAAAACTGCCACAGCTCCCATAGTCCGAAGAGAGTTTTATCCTTCGAACGATACATTGCTCAAAGTATCGCTTATTTAGCAAGTGTCATAAATATTACAAGTTTTAACGCTAGAACTACTCATAATTTCTTCTAGAAATTTTATAAATTTACAACGATGTATTTTTGAGGATTTTCCATGATTTTTTGTACGAAATATGTACAAAGAATTGTTACACTTATTATAGGTATTTTTTCAAACACCTATCAATTTGATTTCTTTGATACAAACAAGTACTTCAATCGCCGGTAGTTCCAGTGTTAAAATCCTCGAAGAGAGGTCGTTAAAACGGTTTGCAATTTATTAGATTACGCAACATGAATTTCCTTTTTCGTGATTTCCTGTTTATCTTTCAAAGGGCGTAGCGGAACAACAGTCTAAAGGTCTGCGAGCTCGTTCATCTTACACGGAAGGAGCGTTCATCCAGTGTAGTTCTATGAGTCGTGTTTTATACATCGTAAACCATTCCCTGGTACCGAGTCAGGCTGGTGATTATTTATGACTAGCCACGAATCTCCCGCCTTCCAGCTGGGAATATCTCTATCACTATTTGATCGATCGAACGAGGTGCTCCTAAATTACGCGACCGGTTCAAGGCTGGCACGAGCAGCCATCGCTTTTTGTTTCTCTTTTTCCGAGGGTAGCCGCGTAATTTTCGTTCGAACATGAAAATCGCCGACATAAATCGTTGCATTTGAATTAAATTTCCGGGCGACCATCGTCCATCGATTATGCGCTACTCTCGTTTCGTTATTTTTCACCGAACCCCACTGTTCGACGCTGCAACCTTCCGAGAATTAAAAGTACACCAATTTCTGTCAAATCGAAGTAAACAAGAATCGATGTCTTCGATGTGGAATTTAATTTTTATGTAAAATTTGATGTACGTATATATTTGTACCCAAAAAATCACAACAATTGTCTTTCTCGCGATGTCAGCTTCGATGCGTGATATAAATTTTAATAATGAATTTGATTTACTTTTTGTAAGACTTTGAGCTAGGAATAGTGTGATTAATTAAAAAGAAGAATGTGAAATTTCTAACTAAGATACAAGAAAAATATTATATAATGTTACTCTTAAATTTTATTTTTTTTCATAAAACTTTAAGTTAGGAATTGTGGAATTGGTTAAAGAAAAAATGTAAAGGAATCGAAGCAAGTCACAGAAAAAAAAAAAGTAAATTGTATCACGTGTGCAAAATATAAAAACGGTACAATCAACATATATACAGAGAAATTTGTTTTAAACAAAAGACAAGAAAATAGTCTTTTGGCGCGACAAGAACATTGAGACGCGTTCTTTGCTATTGACAAATTAATAATTGTCCAACAATTTTGTACGGATATCGAAAGGGGACATTTGTACGCAAAGGTCCGTAGTTAGTAACGAGGCTTATTTTGAATTCATGAGATAATTTATTGCACCGTTATCTATCTCCTAATTCATGGAACAACGTAGTCATAAACCATTGCCACTTGCGAGATACTCTTGACGATAAACGCAGCCAATTGGCCGAAATATCAATTGTACGTTCAAACATTTACAGTGGACACTCTTTTATTCGATCTTTAACCAGTCTCCGTTTCAACCGGCCAATAATTGCCAGAAAAAATAAAAAAAAATTACTGATATTTTTTATGTTGCATTTTAAAGAATGCATCGTATTTGTTGTATTAAAAACATATTTAGAAACGACAAAGTTTTTGAGATACAATGCTTAAAGAAAATACATTTTTGAAGATTTATCACTACACTTGACCATTTAAAAGAAGAGTCCACTGTATTTCTATTTATCAATTCCAGAAAATTAATTTATAAGTAATTTATAACTTAGACAAAATTCTTAAATTTTTGCAACTCAATTTTCCATAAGATTCTTAATAAAAATTGAAACACTATTCGACAGAGAAATCTCAATCGATATGTTTCAACGAAAGCAATAATTGGCACGTGACTTTGTTTAATTTATTATCCGGTATTAATTTGGCCAGTGATGATTCGAATAATGCGGCAATCCAGTTAATTTTATACCTTATAATCTGCGGAGGATTCGCAGTATTTCTACGCGGTGAACCAACGACGCGTGCTTGTCACTTTCGTCGACATAATGACCGCGAAGAATTAAAGTTCCCATTGTTCTGTCTCTATATTTTATAAAAATGCGTCGTCATAATAGAAAAGCAACTTGAGAGACTTCTTCGATCGTGAACTCGGGTTGTACCGTGTTAGAAATATTATTTAATTTGTTTTAAGAAAAACTGAACCACGACCGTTAAATTGAAAGCTGTATATAAACACTTAAATTACATCTTTCCAAAATTTTGGAAGTATCCAAATATTTTCATATGTATGAAAAACTGTACTTTTATTTCTTTTTTTATTTTTTATTTTTAGCGTAAAAAGAAAAACAGTTATAAGTATTATTCGCATCGAAAAAGTACGGTTAAAATGAAGATGGATGCAAGTTGGTCTCGTCCTAGGCCACAAATTATTCTGTGCAGATGTCTCTAGCTTTATTACAAGCAGAAATTTATGCCCTTGCAGGCTTAAAATCCCACCTTCAGCAGCTGGAATATCCCTTGCAGTTATTTCTTAGGTATTACACGTTACCGCTGTGTCCTTTAATTTCGGTATGTTTCATGGAACATAATAGTGTGTAGCAATAAATTTTTAATTAAATTAAAACTATCCCGCACACGAAATTCTTCAGGGGAGCTAAATTAAAAGGCTCGAATTAAAACTTTTAGTAAAAACGAGTAAAAAAAAAATTAAATATTCATTCGTGTACGTTTCAGAAATTGTTTGGAGCTACTGTGAATACAAAAATCTTTCAGATAATTAAAATATCCGTCGCTTTATGTTACTACCGTTGGATATTAAAACAGAAACAAGTATTAAACGCGATTTACGATTTCAGAAATTGTTTACTCCTATTTTTAAATTAATTTTTTATAACGTTGACTCAATATTAATAATTGATGTTTGTACACGTAAAAAGTTATAGCAAACTATGTTATTTATTATTGAGAAAAATTAAGTTCGCGTGTTAGAGAACTAAAAACTATAATGCAATTAGAAACACGTAACGAACGATGCCATTGGCTTAGATTTATGTTGTTTACGTTCCAACTCAGGTACTGGAAAATAACTCAACGGAAAAGAGGAGTAGAATGTAAATACCATTTATCTTTTTCGTTGCGCTTTTTATCAGCATGAAATGGTTGCGCGGACTGGTTAAATTTTTCTTAAACTTTTAAGCACACCCTCGCTCAGTTCCTAACTTATTTCAATGTACCGTTAATATCTGAGTGTTTTGAGGTTGTTGTTCATTAACACTGTTAAAATCAACCCTTTTAAAAAATTTAATAACACATTTTACCCGTATCGGTATTTGATACAGAAAAGAAATATTTTTTTTATGGTATTAATGCTTCCAAATTTTACACGTTGCGGTTTGAAAACTAATTTTGTAGAAAATTAGAATCCGATATGTATTATCATCGATAATGAAGCGGACATAATTAAAGTGGATTCGATTAAAGTTTAATTTTCATCTGCTTTAGTATGTAAACTTTTTAAATACTTCATTTAAGTTTTTACTGTCCTTTATTATGTCACATTTAAGTAAGAAAAATAATTTCTTTTCTCCTAGTAATATTATAAATTATATAATTCTAGATAAAATGTATGCGAATGAATTTTTATTATTTATCGCAAACGAAATATAATAAATGCTTATACGCAAATTATAATAATTTATCTGGTATATGCAAATCAATAATCCTCTGTAATGTACACAACCCTTAACAATCGATGCGATAGCGGGATTCAAAAAATTCGAATCTTCGTATTCTAGAAAATGGGTCAATTACGAAATGAAAATGTAGTCTTTGCTCACGTGTGAGTGGGTTTCATTTATTGACACCTATCGATTGTCTACTCCAGTCGAGTTTTAATTTGATACTTGACATCAAGTATACCTGTTTGCTATCTCGAGTCCTATCCAATACTTTGAATGGTGACTAGTTGAAATTTTCTGTGATTGATCATATCGATGAAAAAAATTGTCAATAATTAAAACATCGTATCGTCGTTAAAAATAACTAGAAACAACCCTTACAACTATCACTTGGCAATAAAATTTGGAATACCGAAATTGTTTAGAACGATTGGTACGTTTCTAACGAATGCACGTAAACTAATACCGATAACTTTTTAAAAAATTGGTTTCTTAATTTCTTTTCTTTAATTGTCTAAATTATTTATAATAATCTCTCCTATTTTATCAACTGGAATTTTAGAAAATTATTTCGTACCGATCTTCGTATACGATTTATTTAACTTTTCGATAAAATATTTTATTATACCAGGAAGTACGTATTAAATTGAAAATAATTAATCTCTACATTTATATTTCACATTTCTTGAATATTTAAAGAAATACGAAACGGGCAATCATTCGACATTAACTTCGAAAGAATATGGACTTACGAAGTCAAAGTTTTAATCAATTTTAATTTATTTCCGTTTAAACGAGTTCGTTTTGCTTTCCCCGACCGATGAAGAGGAAATGCACTGCCAGTCTGATCTTCCTCAAGATCATTTTGCCGGGTGGCGAGATAATTTATGGATTTCCTCTATCGCAACGAAGTATTTTTCTTGAAAGTACCGTGAAGATGTAGGTCGTGGATAATGTGCAAGTTCTTCTCCACGCGATAACGTTTTCATGTCGTAAAAAACAACGCGTTGCTACGACTGCATTATCGCTCAAGTGCTGAAAATGCTTCACCTGCAAATTGTTATAGAACCAAAGCGATATGAAGCATGGTATTCCTGGTTTTTTTTTTTCACGTATGATTGTGATCGATCGAAAGCTACTTTATAACAGTTCGGTCGACTTTAAACAATGTATTCTGAAATTTACAAAAAATTAGTTTAGCTAATTTTCCACGATACTTAATCAAAATTAACCGATTTTTGCAACAAAATTTTCTTCCCCTCCGATTTATTCGAATTCGTATTAATATTTTTAAGTCTTTCAAGGAATATTCTTCTAACACATTTTCGTAGTAAAAAAACATTGCATATTTCCTATTTTTGTAATTAATTATTTAAAATTATTTTTGTAATTAGTTCAGCTAATTTTCCACGATACTTAATCAAAATTAACCGATTTTTGCAACAAAATTTTCTTCCCCTCCGATTTATTCGAATTCGTATGAATATTTTTAAGTCTCTTAACGAACATTCTTTTAAAACATTTTTGTACTAAGAAAACATTGTAAGTTTTCTATTTTTGTATTGCAATCCAGTTTGTACATTTTTCCAGTACCTTAGTCGAGTCAATGAAGGTAATTTTAATCTCAAGACGCGATCAACTTCTATTCTCTATTCGGTTTGTGTAATCCACTTAGTGCCGCTGGATTTTACCGCGACCATAGAACGGAAACTACACGGAACACTGTCTCGGTTCGGTAAATTCGACTATCCCTGTGATTATTCTCGCGAATTTATTGATACCACAATCGAGAACCGGTCGAAAACTTTGCCGACGAAATCTTCGAGCTTTCCACGGCGTCGACGTTTTCCGTGGATGTTATTAATTACAAGAACCCCTCGGTTCCGCCCCATTCCAATGATTTATGTCAATACTTGCGCGCTCGATTTTCGAAGTAACGGATTCCTTGACGCGTTAATTGCCTATTCGTCTTGATTATGGGACTTTGTAGCAAGCGTGTGGAATTTAATCCTCCGCAATGCCAGACTTTAAAGTCTTGTCTTTTTAAATTAAAATACCATTGTATTTTATTTAGATCGAGGTATGAGTTCACATTTTTATACGGTTATGGAAAATTGGAATAATTGTACGATCAGAGATTTAATCAATTGAAATAAGAATAAATTAGGAAGAAGAAACACTGAGATTCCGATTACTCTGTATTTACATAATTGATTTACAACAATCGTTGTTGCCGTTAAGAAAAGATGAATCTGCATAAACGTCACCGATTGCATTAACAGTCAGGGCACGCGTCAATAACAATGGTAATAATGCAAATTTTATTTCGTTTCCATCAATAAGGATGGAAAATTTATTTCCACGGATGTCATTCGTATTCCGTGCGAACGTTCGATATTTTTTTTTTTTTATAGAATATGAATTGAAGTAGAATATAATTAATATCGCGCTTCTTATCGCGCCATTATATTCGATCGGTCGTTTTCAGTTCGTCCATAAAAATCCACGCGTTCGATGTTTCGGGAATCAAGAATTCACGCTATTGGAATAACTCTAAATTCGAAGGATTTATCAATTTCTGTTTCTTCGATTATCATAATAAAATGTTTAATTTTTTACGAGGAGAAATGCAAATGAACGTACTCTCGTGGCGAAGCGAAAATTTAAATATAGAACGGCTACGGTAAAAATTATTCGATTGCTTTAATTCCTGTAAAATTATTCGAAGCAAATTACACGACTAACGAACACCTAATAACAATAATTTAGCAACGTACAAAATAACTTAACGTATTAATAAAAGCAGCAACAGCTTCACAAATGCGATACAAAAATATACGTTTGTCGTGCAATTAAAATACGAATAAATTAAGTCGAACGGTGAGGACTGTGAAAGATTGATATCAACGTTCCCATCTCGCACAGCATCCATCAATTTTCTGTGAGCGAGATTGAAACACACAGCACGAGCACAAGAACGATTCCTTCAAACGAAATACTTCAAGCGCTATCTAGAGCTTTATCCGAAAGAGCGTTTAACTTGTGTACAGCGAGCTGCGCCCTTATCTTTTGTGAATTGCTTTATTTTCCTAGATGTCCTCGTTTCTCCCTTTACAATCCTTCAGATCTTTTTCAACGTCGCCTACAAGCTATTTACATTCGCTAATTCACCTCGAGTACGTATATACACGGTACCGCTAAAAAGTTTGGATACACTTATCCGGATTTCTGTTTTATACTCCAACACAAATTGCGCGGTAAAAATTACAATGTAACGCCACGATTTTCAACCAATTCATCCGACTTTGGTCAACCTAACGATTACGATACTCGATATCCGTCGCGAAAAATTTTATTACATTATAAATGTAGTGGACTAAGGTTGTCAAGATTACTAAATAAATTGGTATAAACTGGATTAAACAAAACAAGATATATGTATATTTGGAAAGGAAAGAAATACTAAGATGTAGACTAATCTATGGGCTAATAGGTCGTGCACGTTCGACGGTTCCTAAGCGACTCTGCCTCGTGGCCCGACTTTCCAACGGAAAAGAAAGAAACCTTACAAAAAGAAAGAAAAAAAAAAGAAAAAAAAAAGAAAATAAAAATCTGCAAATCAAAAGCACAAATGTACCAGGAATTATATTCTTTCCCATCACGATATTCTCGACAATATAACTTTATCCTCGGTACAATTGCAAGGAGCAACGAAAAGGTTCGAGTGCACCCTCTCAGAGGCTTCCTCTAAAATGTATTGTTCTTTTCTTCGAACCGTAATCTTGCTCCTTTGACCAGGAACGAATCATTGAGACGATAAAGCCTTGAAACGTCTAGCACGATCGCCGGAAAGAAGTAATTGAAAAGAGGCGATTTCTATTGACGCGAGCTCTCACAATGCTTGGATCGTCTGGAAAATCATTTATCATTTATAAAAGTGGAAGATTTTGTCTTGCAGGAAGCCGTATGATACTCGGAAATGCGCAAATTGGTGAACAGAAGCGATCGTCAATGGACCGGGGCTAAAGCGCCATGGCGAATCAAACGGCCAATTACTATGGGGACGTTTATCAATGGAATCGCACGGTGTCGACGGACGGGCGAGATACGCAGACGGAATATTACCAGCCGAATTGGACGGATCTCGTTTTGGCGGGACTGTTCACCATGTTGATCATCGTCACAATAGTAAGCAACAATTAGGCGGCCGACCTGGTACAGGGAAGCTTTGTTCGGTACACTAAATCTACCTAGTTCGGCAAACAGCTAAGTTATGAATGAATGACTTAAAGATGTGGGTAGGAGCTGAAGCTCGAATGCTCGAAATGGGAGCGAATGGGTGAATGTTAGTGATATACACTTGTGCACGTGAATCATTAGACATTTGCTAATTTTTAAACGTCAGAAAATAAATAAATGAACAAGAAAATATTGCGTTTAGCTTTCAAAATAGTTGCAGTTGGAAACGTTTCAAAGAGTATAGATGAACGGAATATCTTGCTCAATTTTAACGATTATAAATCTAATAAAAATTAAAAATCGTAAAAAATATTCTTTATGTGGAAATTTAGAGTTAAACGTTTTGGTAAGTATTTAATTATAGTAAGTAACCGATCTGAGTAATATATATTTTTCAACTATTTTGAAAGCTGAACGAAAATTTTTTTCTGTTATTTATCTACTCGCTATTTGTCAAATTTATACCGATAATTATTTTCAGAAATAATTGAGTTAAGTTATAAGTTCGATCTAATTTTTGTATTTGTTTTCCCGTCTGATGAATCAAAGATGTTTCCTTTCCTATCGCATGCGATTTAGTATGCAAGTATTCTGGTATCTCAGCTTTGTTATTGAATATATTACCACGCTAAATTACATAGATGTAACTACACGATTATATAATCAAGTGGTATTTGATAGATCTCACGCAATAAAATATAGGTTCTCTATTGTATCGCAGGTGGGCAACACTCTAGTAATTGCCGCTGTGATAACAACTAGGCGCCTACGATCCGTTACTAATTGTTTCGTGTCCAGTTTGGCCGCTGCGGATTTGTTGGTTGGTTTGGCTGTGATGCCACCAGCAGTACTACTACAGGTATGTTAAAGTATTTAAAAATAAGCGTAACAGAGTTTCAAAATTTTCTATATCCTCTTACTTTATGCGCGTATTAAAAAATATATATATTTAAACGAGTATGAAAAAACATTGCAAAAAATATAAATATGTACAGAAGAACATCCATAGATGGAATTTGTAACACGTCTGTGCGGATGAAGAAACAAATTTTGTCCAAACTACCGAGATAAATAGATCTTGTGAAATTAAGTAGTATAGGTCAACGATTGTGCGTTCATCGTCGGACATTTAGGATTTCGCATGTTTCTACTGGAAAGTTCAAGCTATTCGTGCAAGAATTCTAAAAGTATTGTTCCTACGTAAATCAACAACTCGTGATCTCACGAGATCGTGTGAACGAGAACATTAGAACGATGTATCATACTGTAAAAGTCGAGAAAATCGCAGTTATAAATGGTCACCGCACCGACGGTGTTTCACGCTCAACACTTGTTTTAAAAACAGAAGGATTATATCGTTAAACGTTGCTCAACACGCAAAACATGTCCATTACATTTACATACGTACATTTTGTATTTACCGGTGGAACATGTAAAGCAAGTATACACTAATCAGTAAATCGATTTAAGCTACAAACATGCAAATTTGTATTTCCAAATCCAAAAATAAATAGTAAGTATAAACACAGTCGCGGTATTCTTGTGTGATAATACGACGGTCTATGAAAGGTTAAATTATGAAGTTGTAATTAATTACAGGACGTGCAGATTGTTTCTTAATGTGAAGTTCGTAATTTCCTTTTTACTATTTTAATTATAGGTCTGTTTTGATTGAATCTTTTATGCAAAAAATATATAAATACGGTAACTTTTGTATAACTTAGGTTTAAAGAAAGAAAAGATGTCTATGGATCATGGGTTTAACACCTTAATAAAAATAAAAAAAGCAATAATGAAGCTTGAAGAAGAAACCTATCAGAATTCTCGATGGCGTCACAATCTTGTATTATAATTTAATAATTAAAAATGAACAAACTTCATGATCTAACTTCATTAATTATAAATCTATACTGAGATCCAGTATTGGCAACTTTATTTCTGATCATTTAAAAATGATTCGTAAATTCCTCGTTTACTTTTTGAAGGTATTACCTATTCGATTCTAAAGTGCCACGTGACAATTACCAACATTGATCTTTCGTTCTTCTTGAAGAGCGAAGAGCAATTTTGCATATAGATTGAAGCCGAGTCGGTCCATAATGAATGCTCTTCGATACGACGAATCATTCAAATATCCAATCAACTAAATCCCGTGGAGACGTTTCTTAATGTCCACGGTTCTCAATGGTAATGATTGCATTTTCTTACTCACGATTATTACGAGTACTATAACGGATATATGCAATCGTAACCGTTCCAAGGATTATGGACGAACGGAATAGCTTGCTCAATTTTAGCGATCACAAATCGAATAAAAATGAAGTATGTTTAAAAATCACAAAATATATTCTACATTTGAAAATTTATAATTAAATAAAGCGTAGCAACATAAGATAGCTACGACAAAAAAAAATATTCGATTACCATTTTGTATCAAGCCCTAACAAAAGAATTATTTTCAATTATACTTTTTTATAACTTCCGCTTAAAACTCAAAGCTAATTAAAAAGAAAATATCTATACAATTACAGTGAAAATTTGTCGTATCGTGCAATCATTGAAAACCTTGACACGAAATCTGTATGGAACACACAACGCGTGTGAAACATTTTGATTATATGTAACAACGCTCGAACCTCGACAACGAAACAAGAATCAAACAGGGTATAATGGCAACTCTGCGTTTAATTCTCGAAGCGAATTCGTTTCAAAGAGAGCGTAAAATAATGTAATTCCTGGTGTCAGTTGAATCTTCGCTGGCGGCGGTTACTTTGGAAACTTAAGCAACAAAATAACACGATACCTTCAAGGGTTTCGTTGGTCGGCTAGAAGTTACTCTTCGAATGCGCACCATCGTCGCGACAAGAAATACCAATGAGAATAACGAACGTTGCGGACCGTCGCAAGAGTGCTCTTCTGGGCTAAGAATAATTTATCTGTAACCTCTTTTTACCAAACGAATAAAAGCGTTTGGTGCAATTAACCGAGACTGAATTGCAGCGAAATCTGGTACGATGCGAAATCTAATATACAGTCTGTTTAATTATTTGAACCGTTTTTTCTCTCTACAGTGATATAAGTCCAATTTTCATAAAAATTAGTTAAAACTAGTTTCGGTTACAAAGATACAGCTAAATTTGTTCGAGTGTCTAAAATCTTAATATAATCAGAGTTCTAAATTGCATACTATTTGTTCAAATATCTAAAATCTTAATACAATCAGAGTTCTCAATTGCATACAATTTATTCAAATATCTAAAATCATAATATAATCAGAGTTCTCAAATCCATATAATTTATTCAAATATCTAAAATCTTAATATAACCAGAGTTCTCGATTGCGTTCTCGGAAAGAAAAGGTTAAAAACAAAATAACAATAATTCTACCAGTCGCGATATCATTGTTCCAAAGATTGAGCGAAATATACCACACACAGTGAAAAATAAAAAAACATGAAAGATCAAGATTATTTCCAAACTTATTAAAAATAACATATATTATTTCTATTATCTACTATATATATTATTTCAAAAATTATTTTTAACTAAATTTATACCACATTGGTTTTACCATGAACACACACTGTTTGAAACACAAGCTAACAACGTTAGAGTCCATCTAAAAATTTACAGCGACGAGCTTTCAAACGAAAATGTGAAATCATTACACTGACGGGGTTAAGTTATCCTACCAAAACTTTCGAAATTATGGCCAAAGGGTTCCCATTAAATTGTCCATTATGGGTGAGTGAATCTAAGAGTCCATCATCTCGAAGCATCATGGAATCTCCTACATAATGGGATAAAGCATTAAAAGACTCAGAATAGCTTGAACACGTCCAAAGGCGAGCCACGTATAAAACACCCACACATCTATCATCCACAGAAAGGAAATACACGTACAATGATGTTCCACATTTCCTTTTCCTACTTTTTGTTGCGTTACGCGTTACAAAGAATAGGTAAGATGAAAAGTACTACGATCTGAGTAATGGAGCGAGGTATGAAACATTAATCTCAAAATGTTGTAGACCAAGATGCACGATGCTGTTGCGTTTTAATGAAGTAAACATGAAAGAGTGCCGTGATTGTAAAATAATGCATTGGGTTGGTCGGGAAATTTGTAGCAAAATTTTAGAACAATTCAAAGGCACCGTCTTTGTGTACAATTAGTATTTTGTTGAATACTCTGATTTTTTCAGCTGTTCGATAATTTTAGGCTCTCTTTCGTGAAAAACTTTTCAGTTTTGCTCGACCATGAATTTCTCCGAGTAATTCTTGCAGACCTGTAATTTATTTAATCTGTTGCCATCAACCCTTCGTCCGTCCCTCGTTTTCTCAACTTAATTTGCCTCTGAATACCAAATTGAAATATAATGGTAAAAAATTGATACAACGCTGTATTATTTTTAAGAAGTTCACGGAACATTATTCCTCTTTGATCCATCGAAGCGTATAATAAAATTTGATATTAACATTCATTAAAAATGCTACGAACTTTCCAAACAACCAAATAGTATTATTAGAATGTTTATACCGCGATACTAGGTATTAAAAACAACTTACGATAGAGAAATGGCTTAGAACATAACTTCATTTGAATAATAAAGTATTCCTAGCCGTTTTTATGATAATAACCGTAACACGGCAATTAATATAGAAGATACTTTTGCATAGATTTGCATGGATTACTGTAATTAATACGCCAGTAAAATTTCTTTTCCTACTATGTACAAGAAGCTCGCATACGCGACATAATTTTTTGGATTAACGGTAGGAGTAGAGAAACGGTATGTAATTTGCTTAAGGGAACCATTTTTTAAATAAATGGTACAGACCAGAATTTTTTAATCAATTTATTACAATCTTACGTGAATCGCGGGTGTCGCGAGAAAAATTATTAACTGAACGGCATAAGAAGGCAATTTATACCAGGTACTCGATCAAAGAAATAAGCTTTAAGCGAGCCAATTTTTTAGATAATGGAAGCTTTTCGTCTATACGGCAAGCATTATTGAACACGTCGGAAATAAAATTAATTCTGAACGATAACGAGTGTTTAACAGCTTGTCATTAATTTCTGTCAGCACCACTGATGTTCGAGCTCGCTTTCAGTTATATATCGACAAATTGCATCGATAAATTCCGTACAGATTTCCTGAAAATCTTGCACAGTGAAACATCAATTCGTGGTCGGGTATCGAAGAGATTATGAAGTTTGGTATCTTCTTGAAAGCAAGCCTTGACCACCTCCTCGTTCCTTAAGTACTCTTTACTCGAGTTCCTATGCAATTAATAATCACTTGATCATTACTTACTGTTACTTAGATAAACTTACGGCAAATGTAGTTATGGACTACTCTGCTACGGTCTTCAAGAATATTTTAATCCAACAATGTTCTTATATTTTTTTCTTTTTTAAATAAATTTACCGATCTTGAGAAAGACAAATCTTCAACAGAACAGTGAAACGAGAAATCACGTATATTAATAATAATCATTATTTCTTTATATTTATTTCGAGATAAAAAATAGTTACAAAAAAGGGGAACATGATCGAATAAAAAGTTAAAGTATACCTATTTGTCTTAAGAAAAAATTAAAATCCTATGTAGTTGAAAAAATACGTAATGCAAAAGAAACGAATGTTTGTCCGTATTTTTTACAGAAAATTTCAAAAAATTCTTAAGAATATACCATTGCAAATTTTTTGTCACAAAATTGTCGTTCTGACCGCTTCAGTAGTTCCAGTGTTACGTACAGTAACTATTTTTCAAATCGTTCTTCGTTGACATCAAGAATCCGAGACTAAATTAATTCGATCAAAACCTAAGTGTGCAACCCGACTTGGTCAAACATAAAATAAGAACGATCGCGAAAGAATCCGGAACGCCACCACCTATCCACTCTCAATCCGTTAAGTTCAATTGTATCGGCCGGGTCGTACTTTCTCCTCCATCCATTTACAGATTAAAATGGAACGCAAGCACGCGCCGCGGGGGCAAACAAACGAAAACAGACTTCAATGTATGCGAGTCTTTAGTCTTTAGACACTCGACGTGGCTATTTGCAATACAAACGAAAGCTTTCGTGTGTCCCACTAACGCGTTTCAAAGACCAGCTGGCCGTGTTTCTGATAGTGAACGCTTTGAAACCTATTTTCTTGCATGCTTAACCCCTTGTCTTACAAAATCGAGTGAGATCCTACGGTTTCTGTGTCAAACACGCAAAACACGAGTCTGACTCAACGAATCTGGTACAAATTATAGGCCAAGTATGTCGAACGTGAACTGGACACATGGTTTAATTGCTACGAACATATTAACGCTTAACTGGTGAGGTAGAGTCCGAGAAGCCCAATGAAACTTTCAACGCCAGAACTACCAAAGTGGTCAAAATGACCACTAATCTAATTTTTCTAATTTTTTACAGAAATTGTACAAATTAAGAACGGCACCTCGCAGGCAATTTTCCACGATTTTCCGTTAAAAATGTAAACATAGCTTCGTTTCCCTTGTATCGTGTATTTTTTTATATACCTCTCATTATGATTCTTTCGGTAGAAGTAAGCATGCTCTAATCGTCTCCAGTTCTAGTGTTAAAGAGATATTTTTTTATTCCTACGTTTTCATATACATTAAATTTGATTAATCATTTGAATACTTTTTTTTTTACAAAAGAATCTAAAAATTTAATGTTCAAATCAAGCTCCACTTTACGAGTTAAGGGTTAAGATCAGTTAGGCGCACATATTTTCCATTCACATAAATTTTACATTCGTAAAAAAAATGATTTGAAAAAAATTAATTGACAAAAATTGACAATTCGCAGAAACAGATCAAGACTATGATCTCAGAACGCGAATTGAAACTTGTTTTGTTTAATTTATTTTCCTCTTAATTCCTTATCATCCTGTCACGAATGATTACAAGATAAGGCAAAGGGTTAAACAGTCATTAGCTAGCGCGAGAATTTTAAACGAGATGTCTAATAAAACCGAATTTGACGAAGCTCACAGGTGGTACCTGGGAGTTGGGCGAGGTACTCTGCGACTCGTGGGTCTCTCTCGACGTTCTTCTCTGTACTGCCAGCATTCTATCGTTATGCGCCATATCCATAGACAGGTGAGTCGTTGGCCGCATTCACGAATCGTGGCACGTAAACGGAACGAGATTACCGCGGAAAATTTTACTGCGCGCGAATAGAGTAGCCAACACCAACAACGGTCTCTGTTGGTCGAATTCCGGGACAAGTTTCTCGTTTAGCAGACGAGATCCCCCGAGTCTATCCTTGAAAGGGGATCGTTTAAAGTTTATAGGAGATTTTCCGAGACTACAAAGACACGGCTCGGTACAAATTAACCACCCGATCACGTTTCGGCTTTTTTCCTAACTTCGCGTTTTGTATCGATCGACGCTTAATCCGTTGCGATGTAGCCGCATGCTTGAAAATTAGAAATTGTTGGGCGAAATAATGTATGCGCCGATACAACTCGCGGTGGCCGGGTGTGGAAATAAAGGATGAATATTGGAATATTTTGAACGAAATTTAAAATTATCCGCTTGATAAAATGGGGCGTGTAAAATTGAAATTTTTGTTTAATAGAATGCTTGATTAATTGGAAACTTCTTATTGGCAGATACCTGTGAGCACTTGGTTGTGAACATTTCAATGAAGCAATTAGTTTCTTTGTTCGACAAATTTATGTTTGTAACTGTTTATGTGCAACTGATGTAACGTTCAAATTTTCAAATGGAAAAAAGAAAGAAATAATTAACGAAGTAAAGCGAAAAGAAATAATCTCTGTTTCAATTACAAACTCGCTTCTAAATTGTCACTTTGTTTCTTCTAACTTTTTTTTTTGTGTTTTTTGTTTGTTTTTATTATTCTTCTTTATACTTCCTAAATGATGTTAATTTTCATTCAAGGTACCTAGCCGTAACTCAACCACTGATATACAGTCGTCGACGACGCAGCAAAAGATTGGCTGGTCTGATGATCGTCGCGGTATGGGTGTTAGCTGGCGCTATCACCAGTCCACCTCTGCTCGGATGCTTTCCACGTGCAACGAATCGTGACAGTAAAAAATGCTCGTACAATATGGACTCCTCATACGTGATATTTTCCGCGATGGGTTCCTTTTTCCTACCGATGTTGGTAATGCTTTACGTTTATGGCAGAATATCTTGCGTAATAGCCAGTCGACACAGAAATCTTGAAGCTACCGAGAGCGAAAATATTCGACCACGTCGCAACGTTTTGGTAAGCGTTCATTGAAAAATTATTTTTCACTAGCATCGCATTATTTTTACACTGTAATTATTTTTATACTCAACGCTTGACACGTTATCGTTATTTTAAAAAAATATTTAACGTTCCGAGAGTTACCGATGAATTTTATTCTTTTTATTTATCATCTATTTATTAAGTCTGTGAAACTATACGAAGATAAGTAGAGGTTTTCGTATCGAGACGAATTTCAACACAAAAGGTGACAAATAAATAGTAATAATTAAATACCAGGAAGCTGGCTAAAATTCTCAAGTTTTAAGTAGCATAGCAGACGCTGCACAACTTGATAACTATAATGAATTAGGCTGAAAGTTTTACAGCGTCGCAATTATACTATTCCACCATAATTATACTAAATCATCCATACTTGGACCAACCAAAGTAATTTATATTAGATATAAAATTTCCGGAATAGCGCACAGCAGGATTCTATCAGAAACACCTTTCAAATATTTCACAAATAAACCGCAGAATATAAGAAAAACAAGTTTAGTAGGTCAAAGTTAGGCGTTCGGAAATTTACCGTGCCTTTGTTCTCATAATTTATTGATTTCCTGCTGCATTTGACGAAGAGTGTTTTTGATTGTCGTGAAAGTCATCCGTGCATGAAAGCTGTTCCGACTTGCGGTCCAAATCCCTGGCACGTCGTAAATTTAAGATTCTGCTTTTTTTTTTACAGTCCGTTTTCAAATTATGTTATCGTCGAATCCACGAAACCGCGTGTTTTCGTAAAAATCCTTCGACATGTTTACCAATGCATAAAATATGAAATTACGGATAATTTCAAGATTTCAAACTTCTTTTCGTATTTCTTTCCTAATTCTGTCGCAGCTTTTCTTGTTAGAAAACTGTCGTACGCGTGCAGAGATTCCTCGGGTTTACAGTTTATAAATTTATAACTCCAAGCTTTACAACAGAGTATGAAAACGAGATAAATTAATAAGCTTTATTTCTACAATTTTTTTTAAATGAATATTTTCTGAAAGAAAAAAAAATGCAGAATCTCAACGAGATTTTTTCAGATAAAATATTGAATTTCGCGAACTTTGCAGCGCATCAAAGCTGCTAACTACAGGAATGAATCAAACGCAGATTTCAGTTTGCTCGGAAAGACCGACAAGCACGCTTAAATGAGAAATCGATTCGCAATTTGAATCTATTGATACTAATGCTTACAAACCTGTTACGACGACACCGTTCGACAGATTTCCAGCTGGTAATGCGAAACTCATGAATATGAAAGCGTAGACTTGCTCGATATTGCATTCGATACCGATATCAAAATCCTTGCACCTTATTACTACGATATCTTCATAAAAGCTTGCAAAAAAATTCTCAACAACCTGTTTCTAATATTTTCGAATGAAGCTAATAATTTACTCCCTTTTAATTCGACGAGAAAAAAAAAAGAAAAATAATCATGGTAAAGTATAAATAAAAGATCGAGTTCAATGTTCGTTTAAAATAAATACAGAATTACAAGAACCTAAAATTTCTAGATTTTTTTTCTAATATCATTCTGCACTTATGCTCAGTCTGTCGATGTTCATTGTAAACATGAAAGTTTCTTATTTCGTGATTAACTGAACACGCAAAATGCACTTTAAGTAATGAAAGAGAGCTGCAGCATAGACATTCAAGGAACTAGTTATTAGATAATTGCTTCTTGTCATTAATACTCCTAATTTCATTAACTCTTAACGGTCGGGTTTTTAATTATTTTCTATAATATATGCTTACGAAACCAAGGAACGGTAGCTGAAAGGAACGATATTCATAAAAGAAAAAAAAAAAAACGATACCTACGTTCGTTAATAAGAATAGCCATTTTATGTGAATAAATTGCATTACAAATTCTCTGTTAGTGTATTAAATTACACAGGTTCGACCGTGTAACGAAGCGTATGGAGTCTCGGTTTTCATAACGTAAGCGTGACGACCACTACCTGCGGTCTACCACTGTTTACAACGAAACTGTGATAGAGAATTACAAAGGTAGCATCGAATAAATTCCCATTAAGGAATCTTTGCAACTAACGAAATGGAGACAAACGTTAATGGACGTTCTCATATCGCTGTTTACTGCTCAATCAAGGATCAATACGAACAGAAAAAAAAAGGAGACACTAAAGTATTCCCTTCACTTATGAGGTTTAAAATTTTTGTAAAAATCATCCAAATGTACGCGTTAACAGAAATAGATCAATCAGATCGAACTGATCAAACGTAACATAAAAACAGCATTTTTAAATCAAAAATTGGTGATCAGTTATGACGATAAATTTCAACTTACCCCAATTCTGTGCAGATCGAGCGAGCAAAGAGCATCAGGGTACGAAGAACAGAATGCGTGACCAGCAGTGTGTCCTGTGACAGGGCTTCCGACGAAGCAGAACCTCCGAGCACGAGCAAAAAGTCCGGGATCGTTCGCAGTCATCAGCAGAGTTGTATCAACCGAGTGGCAAGGGAGACAAAAACCGCTGGTACATTGGCGGTGGTCGTTGGTGGATTCGTAGCGTGCTGGTTACCATTCTTCATTCTCTATTTGGCCACCCCTTTCGTGCCAATGGAACCGCCGGACATCCTAATGCCAGCGTTAACTTGGCTAGGTAACAATCATCTCGTATTAGTAATTGAAGTTGTTCTCGACAGAGGATCGTGTGTACTTTATAGTTAACTAGCTTAACGATAACATTAGCGTTCGTGGAAATGTGAAAATTAAACGATAACACTGGTGGACAATGCGAATGGAATTATTTAACGCTGGAACCAGCAACGATTAATTAAAGCTGAGTCATTTGTATGGAAGAAATAAAAATGATAGCTGTTTGAAAAAAAAAATAAAAAAAAAATTGAAACGGATTAAAATTTGGAATGCTCCGGTGAGATTCGATAATTGATTATTGTTTTGTTTTTTTTTTTATTTATTTCAGGGTGGATCAACTCGGCTATAAATCCGTTCATCTACGCCTTCTATTCGGCCGATTTCAGACTTGCGTTCTGGCGACTGACGTGTCGAAAATGCTTCAAAAGTAGAACCAATTTGGATCGCAGCAATCGGAAATTACAAACTCCGGCTAATTGGAAGAAAGACGCATCGAGGACGTGAAGATCGGGGAACGAACGTTGAAACGAACATCGTTCGGTTGTGATCGAAACGAGGATCACTGTGATTGTATTTAACAGCTCGATTCACATGGATCGTGTTCACCTAACTTATTCGAAATGTGCAACCTTACGAGCATCGTTGAGTTCTTTATTTATTTATTTATTTATTTTTTTTTGTAATTCAAAGAAAGGTATATAAACAGTTACGATATGTATAAAATGCGAATATTTTAATTATTCGGAAGATATTGCACACTTTTCTCGACGAATACTATAGATATTATATATACAATCACACATGGTTATAACAATTATTATAATAAACGGTAAAAAGATATGATTTTAAAATACACCAAAAAGCCTACCACAGATATATATATTTTTGTTTAATTCTAGGAGGACTAGTTTTAATTTTTATTCAATTTTTTCTCCGAAAAATATGGTAAAAGAAAAAGGAATACTATTTTAATACTCGATGTTCAAATCATCCGAATAATACGATTTATTCGCACGTTTCCAACCCATTATTCTAATTATGCAAAGTACACGTACAACAACTGTGCAGTTGATTCGCTCGAATAATAAATACTAAGAAGAACAAGAACATTTGTTTGAATAATTGTACCGGGAATCTGTCGCATTCCGTTGTATCGAAGCGAACATGCATAGGGAAATAAAATTCGCATCCACTTTGTAGAACCCACCAACAATAAATAATAATCGACCGTAGGGAATAGTCCTCCTTTTGTCATTACAGTATCTTGTCTGTATTTATCGACGCATAGATATCTGTAAATGTAGAAAAGTATGCAAGTATACGGATTTTATAACGTCCCACTGGTGTATCTCATTTAAATCCCTTCATGGTTCTGTTTATTTCTTTGTGCTAGGGTGCTAATTACGCGATACCGGTCTTGTAAGCCCGTATCGTCGTAAATTAGGACAATGAGGAACTAATTAGCTACCTTAGTACAAAGCTGTTCTCAGTTTGCTACAGAAATACATTCTGTTGCACCGCCAGAAAAAAAAAGAAAAAGAAATATTACGCGGGTGTGAAAATTCTAATGCGCGGCGACAACGAATGGATATTATTGTTCGAGCAAGAAAAGTCGAGTATGCGATCACAGAAAACATTTCTTACGGAGAATCTTCTGTCTTCGTGTTCGTACAGACCGAATGTAGACAATGTTTAAATCAGCATTTGATATTTTGAAGTAATCCGAGGCTTATCAACGTGGTTTGTAAATTTCGTACGATATTTGCGGAGTAATTCATGGTCTAGAAAAGATGTTTCAACTAGAATTAATTCTCATAAATGTAGAAAATGAAAATACAAACTTCTTCCAAATATATTACCTATAACTATTGAAATATTTTTTAATATTAATTTAATACAACCGTAGCAAGAAAAGAAAAATAATCACAGCGCGATGCTTTTCACAAACATATATTTTTATTTTCATCTCGACGATGAATTATATTCGGAGAAATTCAAGTATCATCCGAGATGAAAACTTTCAAGAACCACGTTTTAATGAAGAGATTACTCCAGAGAATAATTCCCGCAAAGAGTTCTCGTGAAAAACAGTTGCGCCGAGGCAACTCCATAAGACTTTAGCATAATCGAGGGGAATAAAACAAAAATTTTTTAAGTCAATTTGTATCAAATGGAAACTTTTAAATATGTAAGCTGTTTATATGTTTCGCAGTGGTAGCAGGGAAAAATCGGATTATTTACTTTTGCTCTATTTGCCCTATTTAATTGCATGCAAAAATTGTGAAAAATATCTACCACATTTTAAATACTGTAGTATATATTATGAAATTTTTTCCAATTATTTCGTTGCGAATACTAGTTATAAAACATAAAAACTTAAAAAAAATACTGACTTCTTATCGATATTTTTAAAGATCCCACATTTATGTCTTTATGGTTAGAATATTTTAATGTAACTCTATCCTCGATCTTTTTCAGATCTTTTGGTAAAAGAACGAAGTGAAATTTTGTACATAGCAAGACTTTTATTCAATATGTAATTCAATAAACAAATCGAAATTTTAATTCAATTAAAAACATGCTAAAACATAATAACATAAATGAGGTTATAGAGATACTAGCTTTTGAAATTTATATTTGTAACATGGTAAGAATATTCTACATTATCAGCAAATAGTAATAATTCTGAATCAATACCTTAAATCATTATTCTACGTTGCATGGCATTAGAAGTTATTAATTATGTGACGAGATAGTAAAAACAGTCGATGATTTAAAATATTGATATAAACTATCTTGACCAAACATTGATCTCTGGTCAGACCAAAGAAATAAATTATATAGATTTACCTTTTCTCCAGTCCAATATTCGAGTAACCTTCCAGCAGTCCTCGTTTACCTTGTTACCCTCATAGCTTAATCGTTGGATGGTAAAGTAAACTTCATGATGCTTCGATAAAGTCGAGGACCACGTTTCCATGCGCCCAGCATTTGCACAGGTAGGGAATAGCACGTAGACTTATAAACAAGTACCTCCATAATCCATGCAGTTTCTTTCACCTTTCTGACAATAACATAAACAAAAGTAAGTTCATAAAACAAACATATCAACATTCTATGAATATATGAAACGTAAGACAAAAGAATATAGAGCTAGAGACTGAACACAATCTTATAAAAGCTCAAACAATTTTGAATACTTACTCTCTGTGATACATGTTTATAAAACTCTGTTTCGACAGCGTGGAGCGTATGCAAGCGTATAGCTTCTGCGCATGCGGAGAACAGTCCGTGGTCTTAAGAAAAAGTACCTCTATAACCCAAACAGTTTCTTCTTTCTAACAACGCATAAAAAAATAAATACATAAAACAAATATATCAACGCATTATGAATATATAAAAAGCAGAAGAAATATGAAACGCAAGACAGAAGAATATAGAGCTAAAGACTAAAGCTATACGAACTTTTGTAAGATTGTTTTTAAATACGTA
>SMSQ01026062.1:0-30965 GCA_019453375.1 Ctenoplectra terminalis
AAAATGAGACAGCGGTTTAAAGACATCGTATTCAGCGGCGTCGACAAATGTGATTAAATACGAGAGCGCGCAACGTTTAATCAAAAGTGGCGGCTATACGATAAGTGTTAACGGATTATTAAAGCAATATTGTTACGTAGCGTGAATTTTTCGAACTATGTGTGAAGTCCATGTTCCGGCGAGAATTCTAAATGTTTGCGGTAAGCGTTTACTGAAACCGATCGATTCGAATCAACAGCTGTTTATTGTCGCGCGATAAACATTTTTCCCTGATAATTCATCACATAGACGGCATTGTTACATCAGACTTATCAATTTTCCCTTGTTTATATATCCACAATACTAAAATACTTAATTTACTGTAAAATGCTCGAATAAGCATAAATTCGAGCTTATTTCTCTATGTAATTTCTCAACTACGCGACAAGAGATAAATAAATGAAAATTTTTATGAATTAAAATAAAAATAAAAATTTCTTTGCTATTAAAATATTAGTAATTCAATTTCTTCTTTTCTTTTTTTTTTTTTCTTTTTACAATGTGAAACTCAGTCCGNTTTTTTTTTTTTAGTATTTTAATTCTGTTTGTCGATCACAAAATATCTATGATTGCAATTGTTACACTACAAACGAAAACCTTCAGATGTTTCTCTATATAAAAAATGTATTTTCAGTTTTGAAGTGCTCTACTTGTACATCGTCGAAATAAATTATTCCGGATATTAGAGGCGTACCTCTGACGGCGTTCTTCCTCTGTGGAGTCGCGCGATTCTGTTGTTCGAGAGATCGAGCAATCGTAGCTCACGCAGACCACGAAGTGACGCGAACGAGAACTCGCGAAGCTCGTTGTGCGTCAAGTTTAAGCACTTGAGAGACCTGAGAGGGTAAAGGATACTGTTGCCCCCGTTTCCGTCGCCATTACCACCACCCGCGCCGCCCAACGATTTTAGAGAATTGTGTCCGAGCTCTAGGTCTTCTAGCATTTCTGCCTCTATGAAGTCCTCTTCCGTTAACTGAGAAAAAATATTTTCTTTGCAATATTATTCCCGATAACATTTATCACGTGTCATTTTTTAATTTAAATTTACATTTTTCTTAATTGCCATATCATTTTTAATTTGTATCAATTGCTTCAATTTTTGAACAGAAATACGAATAAACTAATTCGTTAGGAAAACTGTTAAGATTATGTTAAGAAGAAGAAAAAAAAAAAAAAAAAAAAAAAATTGTATCATGCGTTAAATAAGAAACCTTTGTAGTTGATCGAAAAAACCGATCAAACGTCGACTTAGAGCGAAGACCACCGAATTCCAGCCGTCCGTTTCAATAAAAATTTAATCCACAAGACGGAAACGCACGACATAATAATTACATTAGGATGTAGTAATTGACTTAATGCACGGAACATTGAACGAACGCCTCCACGCGTTATCATACATCGTGATCGTGCACTTGCACTTCGTGCGAGTATCTGCATGTTTTACAGGCTACCGTTGCATCGATATCAACATCATATTTGCAGATAATATTTGATAAATTAAATCGATACACTTTTACAAACTATCGTTAACCATTGCACAATGTTTCACGAACAATGTTTTCGGTCGATTAAAAAAAGGTGCGTTTTCGTGCAATTCCAATGAAAGAGGATAAAGAATTATTGATCAGTTTTTTTTAGTTAAAAGTAAAATCAAGTTATATTAAAGTTAATTTTTTTGTTATCGATGCGATTGATCGTTAAGTACCTCTTGCAGATCGTTGTACGAAAGTTCAAGGAATTTCAATCGACGCGCCTTTTGCAGCGTGCCATCGAGACTACGAATTTTATTATGTTGAAGAAATAGTGATTCCAAACGGTGCAGGTAGCGAAATTCCGCCGGCAAATGAGTTAGTTTATTGTCCACTGCATAGAGCATCTTCAGGTTATGGCCAGAGGACGGTAGCTCGCCGTCCAGAGACGTAAGCTCGTTGGCGTTAATTAGCAACCACTCCAACTGATTCAAATCTCTGAAACAAGATTAAGCCATGTGGATGGCGATCCTCTCGTTCTGATGGAATACAAAAGCAAATCGTTGCTTGCTCCATCGAACGAATGAAACGAACGTTTTCTTATTTTTCGTTTTATACATATATATTTTTTTTTTTTTTATCACCGATCCGATTTAAAGTTCGAAAAAGAAACGAAACTGTTCTCTGAAACATATAATCTCAAGCACGTGACTTGATCGCGAGCTTAATTGTTCTCTCCTCCGTATATAATCTGCGTGCACGTTCGCTTAATCATTCGGCCGAGTCCGAGGAGCTGCTCGTTGCATCAACGATGAATAGAGCCAATTAAATAAGAGTCACCGTAGGAATGATAAACAGGATGTCCGATACGTTCTAGGAGCTTCGCGAACGAATCTAAATTTTCAGTAATCAAGAAAGTGTCGTACCGTAAGGTTCGATTCAGGCTTTGCAAGTGATTGCGGCCGACGTGTAGGTGCTTCACTAGCGGCGGCAACGAGCCCGGCACCATTTCTGAAATCGCGTTTCCGGCCATAGAGAGATGTTGTAATGTCGGATTGTACTGAAAATCATAGGTAAAAAGTGCATTTTGAGAATACACGAACAGTATAATTATATAGGTTTATCTTGTATGTATTGTTTTGTATGAAATAAATTGATCGTTTGATTTCTGTTAAAAAGAAAGGAAAAAAAGGAAAAAGAAAGAAAAAAAAAGAAAACAAAAATGAGACAGCGGTTTAAAGACATCGTATTCAGCGGCGTCGACAAATGTGATTAAATACGAGAGCGCGCAACGTTTAATCAAAAGTGGCGGCTATACGATAAGTGTTAACGGATTATTAAAGCAATATTGTTACGTAGCGTGAATTTTTCGAACTATGTGTGAAGTCCATGTTCCGGCGAGAATTCTAAATGTTTGCGGTAAGCGTTTACTGAAACCGATCGATTCGAATCAACAGCTGTTTATTGTCGCGCGATAAACATTTTTCCCTGATAATTCATCACATAGACGGCATTGTTACATCAGACTTATCAATTTTCCCTTGTTTATATATCCACAATACTAAAATACTTAATTTACTGTAAAATGCTCGAATAAGCATAAATTCGAGCTTATTTCTCTATGTAATTTCTCAACTACGCGACAAGAGATAAATAAATGAAAATTTTTATGAATTAAAATAAAAATAAAAATTTCTTTGCTATTAAAATATTAGTAATTCAATTTCTTCTTTTCTTTTTTTTTTTTTCTTTTTACAATGTGAAACTCAGTCCGTGTTCCCAAAATATATAAATTATTGCAATATAAAATTGAATCGATTTCGAAAAAAGTGTGCACAAGGTTTTTGTATATTCCTATTGTTTTTAGATCGCGAAACGTGTGGTAAACAGCACGAGGCAACCGTGAAAAAAAATTCTCATAAGTAGCACGAATCGTCTGGGGAACGATTGGCGCACAATTCTCTGCACGTGGCCGGTCACGTGCGCGACAAGCGCCAGGGAAACCCCACCAAGCTCTACTAGCTATCTTCTTCTCTTCGAGATGAATTGTTCGTTCATACGAATACATTGGGAAGTCATGCGTAATGTGCGAAACGTGTTTCGAATATATTTTTCTTTTATCGTATTAATTTTTTTGAAATAAAAAGAAAAAAAAGAAAAAAAAAGGAAAGAAAAGAAGAAATAAAAAAAATAGAAAACAAAGTAAACATACGAAAGACAATATGTCCCCGATCGAGTCCTCTTCGCGTAACATCGCACACCTAAACATTCAGTGCGCTAATCTGAAATGTTTCCTACACAATTTATTGTTTGTTTCGTTGAATTGTGTTAGAGTAGTGGTACTCGTGCTTTGTTTATGTATGGGAATCGCCGCACTGAATACGCAAGACGTTCCATGCGTTCCATGCATTATTCGGTGCAAATGAGATTAGATTTAATCAATTCGATAAGTGTATATCTGTACAGAAGCCAGTGTGAAAATGGTCAAGAAAGGTTACATCAATTCTCATAATTGATCGTCATTAATGGAGCGTTCGTGTTCTTCCTGTTTATAAAGCGTCACACATGAACGATCAATGTTACCATTGTCGGTTGTTCCGTTTTTTTTTTTTTTTTTACTTTTTTCTTCTACGTGCAACTTTACATGAAAAGATTTCACAAAAAAGAAAAAAGATATAGATAATTTAGCGACACGCTTTGCGATCAACGCGTTGGGGGCTCGCACGTGCATATTTTATCGTTTCGCGCGAAGACATTTTGGAATAAATAATTCGGAACGTAAAATAGACAGGAAAGCTTGAAATTTCTGAACACGTGTATGTATTGATGTTTTTTTTCTTTTTTTTTTTTTACTCGCAAGGAAGAAAATTAACGAAGCAGATTCTTATGAATACACATGCATACCTTAAAGTCATCCGAGTCTATACGGCTTATCCGATTTCTGCTGAGATCTAGGGTCCTCAGCAACGAAAGATGCGACAGAATATGTCTCGGTATAGACGGTACTTCGTTATCCGCGAGACTAAGATACTGCGTTCTTCCCAACCCCGCGAAAACTTCGCCGTCTACGAACCTACAAAATATGAAGTCGCTTTATAATTCTATTATTCGATATGTTCATCATAATTAAGATTTTTGCTATGTTTCAAATGAAATTTCGCGACAGTAGGACATTTAGAATTTTTCATGAATTAACAGTAAAATTTAACACTAGAAAGACCAATGACGTCGAAATGATCCATTATCGAAAAATTGACAAAAATTATTTTCACTGGTAAGAGTAATTGGTTTCGAGTCTTTTTTTTTTTTTTATTTCAAAGGAATACAAATATTTTTCTGTGTTTACAGCAACAGTAGATTTTAAGGTATAAAAAAAGGACACTTAAGAGGACCAAAAGGAAATTCTTGCTCTTCTAGTGTTAAGAAACATACATTGGAATCAAATGAATGAAACGTTTAATACGATTGAATGCAAACATAATAAGTTTTTGTACGAAAAACACGGTACAGGTTCTTTACTTAAAAAAAATATGGACTATTTTCATTCAATGATGCAGTTATTTGAATAACACGCTTTTATCAAAACGTTCGCTGCAAACGCAGACTCAGATCTCAGGATAATTGAGATTGCTCGAGATAACGTTCGAATACAGAAAAATGAAATTTTTTTTGTCCTCAAGAAATTTGGAATGTCATCCGTCGATAATGCGTTATCTTTGTACGCAAGCGATCAAAAACCGAGCAACATGTGGCCCTTGTAAACACATGGTAACGAGCGATACACAATCAATTCTCAATTATCTAAAGTGAAACGAAGTTATCGCTCATTGTCCTAGTCACGGACCAACAAAGTGGGCATAAATTTTTCCGTGATACTCGGGTTAAGGGCAAAAAGGATTGAGTTATGTTAAATACAAAGTACAAGAGCTCTTATCGAAACGTTTAATCGTTTGACATTCGACAAAGTTCTGTCACGAACGATATAAACGAAAAAATCCATCTGGTAAACTAATTTTCTCGTCCGTGTTGGAAAATTCACATTTTCTTGCAGGGTATCATTTTTGTACAATATCCCTCTCACGAAAATTCGATAAAATAAATTGGATTTGATATCTCAGTGAACCGGATAAAATGACACGTATGCAACTTTGTACATAAATTGTTTACAATAAACATTGCATTCTTCACTCGTGTTACACAACGTATCGATAAACAAGGAACAAATTTATGTAAAATAGATAACTCGTGGAATATCTAGCAGGACAAAATTTTTCAACTAAAAATCAAATTAAAAACATACGTCAATCGACACTTTTTATTTTTCCCGTTTTCCTCCCTTTTTTAAAAATTAAATTCGCTTTGTAGTTACGCTTCTAGAATTATGCAAATTTTTATTAAGATACGTTCAAAGACAATGGACCAATGAAATATCTAAAACGTAGGCAACGCACGGTGATTATCGTTCGATTATTCACATAATGTTGGCTCACAGCATTTCGTTATTTAATTATTCCTAAGATGATAAGTGCAGGACTTGTTGATAACTCGTTCGAAGAGGTCAGGCACGATTAAGATTTCATTCTCGCGCCCGTAGCTCTCCCGCTTTTTCTATCTTTCGCGAAGAACGACGACGCATTCTCGATGATTGTTCACTCGTCAAGGACTTTCGTCTTCTCTCATCCGGCGATGTATCGCGATGTATCAGGATAATCAAGGAAGACCAGTGCTCGTCCTTTGTGCCTGCTCGTGGCAGCAGGACGACTGTATTTCTCTAGAAACGAGGAAACTCGCGGTTCTCCGTGTATTTATCCTTAAAACGGTAGATTGGCAATTAACCATCGATGAGATTTCACAGGCGATATCGGTACGTTACGAATGCACATTTTTCTTCTGGACAAAAGAATCATTTTTTCAAGGATTTTTATCTTCGTCTTTACGGTTGCAATTCTGTTGCTTTTAAGGTCATCAAATTTGATGCGTTAATTCGGTACAATGTAGCAAATTGTGGACGTTAAAAATTTTGTTTCTCATCTCGTTATCGTAGTATTATTTAATACTTTATCCGAGCAACGGTGTAAAAATATATAAAAGCAAATAGTATCTTTTAAAGATAAATGAGGACAAAGATTATAGTAATTGCTCCAGATAGTAATATACACGTGCATTAGAACTAATGTATTACAAATCGAAGGACACCGCTGTTACTCGATACGCGTACCTGGAAACGCATCATTTTTCATAAGACACATTGCATTCGTTTCCTTGAATGATTCGAAAAGATTTTTATTATTGAACGTTACGCGCAACTATCGATTTGCAAAATAAACACACCAATTGGTATGGCTTCTTTGTTATATATAATATGAACTATATACATCTTTACTCAATACTCGCAACATCAGACGATGACCTTTCGAGAAGATATTGTCACTCGTATCAATAATGCATATGATGCATTTACACGCGTGCTCTTCTATGAGTTCTGAATGACGAACGTTTGCATACAAGTGTCTGCCATAAATTTCGTTTTTATTCTTCCTGTATACGTAATTTTTCTCGGCTTCTTTCTTCTCTCGTTTACACTTCGCTTATACTTTACACTTTATACTTTACGAAAGTTGTGACGACATTTCGCTTGTGATTAAAGAATTTTATGGTCAGACAAGCGAAATGTAGTCGGATAACTCTTTAAATATCGATACGTGGAGCCAACATTGTAATAATATTTAAAATCCTTCGGTTGATCAATTTTTTTTGCTATTTCATAAAATATGTTATTTTTAAAACCAGTAATAATGAAATATCATAATGTTTGTAGTTTACATAAATCCGTCAGCTGACATTTTTTTCNAAATTTTATGGTCAGACAAGCGAAATGTAGTCGGATAACTCTTTAAATATCGATACGTGGAGCCAACATTGTAATAATATTTAAAATCCTTCGGTTGATCAATTTTTTTTGCTATTTAATAAAATATGTTATTTTTAAAACCAGTAATAATGAAATATCATAATGTTTGTAGTTTACATAAATCCGTCAGCTGACATTTTTTTCCACAAATTTTTACAGAAATGTATTTTTTTTTTTTCTTCTTTTTTTTTACACCAAAAATATATTTTGCCCAAGAATAAGTTACATAGATAAATTGGAAAAAATGTGAATTAAGAAACAGTCGGAAACTTTTAAAAACGTGATACTTGGTCGATCAACGTGTGTACGCGTGGTTAGAGTAAACGTAGCTGACATCACTTATCCACGCGTCACTATCGTCGTCGTACAATTTTCTTCGTCAACACAGGGAGAGAGAGCTCGAAGAATTTTCTCGGTTTTACCTCTTCCACGAAATGATCGAGGAAGATTCCTTGAAACCGCGAGGTCGTTCGTGAGCGAAAGTATTCATTTTACCACATTCATTGAACGCTTTGTTTCAGACAGAATAAATCGAATTATACGTTTCTGGAAGGAAAGCACTCGGATTGTTGTACAGTAAAACGAAGTAAAACGCATAAACGAAGCTAGCATAACTAATGGATGAAGAAGAAAATACAGCCGGCAATTACACGTAATTAAAAAGAAACACAGTAACAGACACACAAAAAAAAAAAGAAAAGAAAAAAAGAATAACGATTTTTTTGAAATAAAAGAAAAAAAAAGAAAAAATCTCACACTTATATTCTACAACTGATAAACTTGATAGCCCCGATTCGATGCATGTAAACTTACACTCACCCTAGATGATCATGGTTGAGCTCAAGCCTCGTGATAGACATCCGTAGCTCTTTAAAATCGTGCCGGGATATATCCCTGAGATTTGAATGCGAGACCCGTAAAGTAATCTGTTGTTCCGCTGTAAATTTACCCCTTAACGCTCCTGCCACTTGCTCGAAAGAGTCCATACGCTCGCACACGACTTCAATCCGTTCTCCGTGTCCATGGTGGCCGGCATTATTACCGGTGTTGGCGGCAGCCGCGGCCGCAGCCGCCGCGGCTGCAGCCTGCGCCGGGTTGATAACGGAACTGGAGAACTCTTCCTGTCGACAGGTGCACGGGCTTATCTCGCGGCGAACGGCGCAATGGAGGCTCGTGCTAGCCGCCAGCCCTAGAAGCGTGTAAAGCAGCCCCGACATGATGGTTCCAACGTCAAAACACGGCCGCGCTGATCACCATCCAAACGGCCCAGTAGAAAGGTCCGCGCTCGTCGACAGAGGTGATCTTTCCACGGTCCGGACGGACCATGCGCACCCCCTCGATACCAACCACCTTCCGCTGCTCGTCGTCCTCCGATCTTTGTATCCGACACTAGTCTACCCAACACTCGCACCGATTCCTCTTCCTATTGAATACCCAAGTCACAGAACACAATAAGTAATTTGACAATCACTCGGTATACAAAGCGTTTTTCACTCAAAATAGAAACTGAAATGGATAATTTCGAAAGGGATTAAAATTATTTCACTTACAATCTACAATGGTGATTCAAATCTAAATGTAATTTCTAAGGGACCATGAGTGATTAAAATAAAAGTAGGAAAGAATAGTCAGCGAAGGAAACCGCTGAATCTAAAGCGGTAACGAATAGGGGTTGAAACACTATCTTTATTGGTAAGTTTTATTAGGTGGTTTGCGAACAGCACACGGTCACTCTCTGATCACCGACACTAACTCTAGACTGACACTGACCAGACACGACTGACAGCTACGTATTATCTACACTGTCGCGATCCACACCCCGACGGGGTATATATATTCACTGCTGAAACGCGGGTGAAAGCTGGCTGCTGTGTATCTATCTCCGTTTTTCTCTCTTTCTTTTTCTCATTCGTGCCGGACACGAAGGAGGCTTATCGTCGCCAATGGGCCCTCCTCTTGGCGCCACGAACGCGGCAACGGCATTAAGCCGCGGCGCGCCGCGCGAGACTTACTTATAGTCGCAACGTCGTGCCGTGGCGCGGCGCGGCGCCGCGCCTCCGGGAGGGACTCCAACTCCTCTCAGAACTCGTACATTATGTGCGTACACCGAGTGGAGTCTTTCTTCTTTTGCTCGTTCTCTCGCTTTCCCTCCGTTCCTGTCTTTTTATCGGTGACCGTCGATCTATTTATCTCTTGTGTTTCGCTGGGACCAGCAACCGGAAACTCCGCACGTGAAACGTACACGCGTACTCCTTTGCTTTCATCGAGCGACTCCTATCGAGCACGAGTCTCGGGGGTACGCGAGATCCTCGTAAGTCTTCTCGATTACGGTGCATCTTTAACGATCCTAATAACCAGATGACTTCCTTAACCCGCTCCGCGATTCACGAGTATTTATCTCGTTCTCTCCTCGAATGATTCACTGAAAGTAATTCGCAAATATGTATAATCAGTCCTGCTAGCGTATTGCGACAAAATGGAAGAGAAAAAGAAATATCATTGCGCCGCGATGATGATGATTTTCCTCGACAAAGGCACCGAACGCGACTAGCATGAACGTTTTCACGCGAGACAGCAAGAAGTCCCGTAAATCTCTTGATGCCGGCGCACTGCATATGCGAAGGCGGTGTTTGCACCGATAACGAGAGCATTGCTCAACTTTTGACCTTTGCTTAGCCGCTCCGGGGTCCGCAGGCTGAAAGAAAATACCAGATAATTCGCTCGTGGGTCCCTCTCTTTCTTTTTCGCTCTTTCCCTCTTCCTCTCTACTTGCCTTCTGCTCGTTTATCTCTTTTTCTTTCTCTTCCTTTTCGTCTTTCTTCCTCTGTTGCAGTAGCTAGTAGACGACACGTTCGGTCGACACTTGAATCTCGTAAACGACTGATACCTTGAAAGCAAAGTCACATCATACTGTATCTTGATGATTATTTAACAATCGAACGCGCGGAGAAGATTCTGTAGTATCTGATATATCTCAAACGACGTAAACGCGTTATCGTTACACGAATTTTATATCTTTAAGTTTTCTTTTTTTCTTCTTCTTCTTCTTCTTCTTCTTCTTCTTCTTCTTCTTTGGTCCACGATGCTTCTGACCGTTTCCTCGTCCACGAACAAGATTGGATTCATTTTTAATCCCCAGCTACCGCGTAACGCGCGATAACATTAATTCCAGGTGCTTATTTCATTCTGTGTGCCAATGCACATTTATACACGCTGTAACGCATACTTATTAAAATTATACGTAAGCGAGGTGCGTTTAATTGCAACGCATTAATGCGATGCGCTAGTTGCGCTGCTTCTCTATTATTATCAAGTATTTTACTTTTTGTTTTATTTTTTTTTTTTCTTCTTCTTTTAACTATGAGCCTGCCTGTCCTTTCCTTCGAATCGCGCTTCGAAGAGTGAGACTAAGCGCCATAGGTATCTCAGGAGAGAGGAAGGATGGATTTCGAGGTAGGTGAACTGCCAAGAACGTTTCTGGAATGTTGGTTCGATGAAACTTGTAGATGTTCGTTGTTTTTTTTTTTTTTTCTCATTTTTATCTTGTTATTATTGTTTTCATTGTCTTGCTAAACTTAAAAGTATGCAAGTCGTTAGAAACGCTCCTCGTATGTATTCCAAAAACTTTTTCGTTATCGTCTTCGATATTGTCACCGCACAATAAATTTCTATGCACAAATTATTCAAAACGTTCCTAGAATTGATTTATCGAAATCAGCAATTCTCGACGTTTCTTGCTCATCGGTGTTACCATTAATATACCTCTTGTCATTTTCACAGACACGATAGACCTCTTCGTGGTTAGGAACATTACTGGAATGTTGATCCGTTTAAATTTCCGGCCTTGTTCATCGTTTCTGTCATCTTTACCATTGCTATTACCGATTTCACCATTGAGTTACCGATCTTTATATATATATATATATATTGAAAATACGGCAAGGAATTGACACGATTATCAAAATCGTAGTCGTATATTTAGGTAGGTGCGAAGTTGGTATACACGTCTCGCGTTTTACACGATGTTTAACATGCCTCACGATCCTGTTGCGGTGCAATTATCTCAGGTACGGTAGCCGTTGCCAATTCATGCGATAACGTTCGATTCCTTTACTATTTTTTGGACTTCTTAGCAGTTGTGCTGTTAAATTACACAGTTTTTTAATGAAATAATTAATTTAACGATTATCATATCGATATTAGACTAAAAAGTTTCGGCAAACGAGAAAAGTCTGTTAATTTGAAGTTGAAGCAGTTCACTGATTGATTAATAATTAATACTGATCATAAGCGCTCTTACAATGTTCTTTTTCGTTGGCTGCAAATTAATACAGATTAATTACCGACCTCGATCGGACGTTTCTTCGTGGATCATCGAAGCGAGAGCAAATATCTCACGATCCGCGAGCCTCGCGTTTTCGCCGATCGGTTTCTATGAATTCCATTGACACGATGCATCATCGCGCTTTCCTCAACAGAAGAAGAAAGAAACCTTGGGCATGGTTTATGGCTCGCTCATATTATTAATATCTCGTCAATGTCGTAGCAGTATCATGCTCTATCTGTCAAACGCGTTAAATGGATCTCGCCTTGACCACAAAGATAAATGAGAATATACTTGGAGAAATTATCCATAAAGTATACGACGAAGAAAATTAGACATTTTGCATTTTATTGTTCATATCTCCGGTGTAATTGTCTTGAAATTGATCAATATGCGTCACCAAGTTCCAAGAATGAAACGATATCGCGATTGATAATCGTCGGGACAATACGTTTCGATAGCTGGACACGGATGTAGTCTCTTCTGGAGAACCACTTTGTTCCGAAACACGATTGGCAGCCGATGTGCACCAGTAGAAACCGGTCATCTTACCACGTACTGGTGGCGTGCAAACGGGACGAGGACAAATCGGTGTCCCGCCTCTCCACGGATGGCAAATTTGGGATCCGTGACCGCTCTTAATATCGCGGGGGGTTGGCGAGAGGGAGAGGGGTGAAGAGAGACGGCGATAGGGGGAGGCGAGGGAGAACACAAGGCACGAGCTGCAGAGGGACTAACTCGGTGTGTTAGTTAACGAATGCGAGAATGCGGCCTGGCGCCAACATACACGTACACACGGTTCGACGTGTCACGCACTGCTCGCTATCGGCCTTGGTATTGGTTTATCCCTCCTACCAGCTTCCCTGGATCTCTCCCTGTTGCATAGCTTCAAGACACGCACGCGAACTCCTCGTTTTCTCGTCGTGAAAGAGAAACGATGGGAAGGAGGAAAGAGGATGAGAAAGGAGGCAGAAGCCAGTAGCAGTTTAGAGGATATAAAAGCATTAAGGTAGCACGAGATAGTCAAAGCTAAGTTGATGTTTCGAATTCTTCGGAGGATTCGTTTGAAATCACTATGTAGAGCATGCCAGGCCTATCTGTGTGTACGCGTGTGTGTATATTCGAGTTGACGGTCGATGAATCAACGTAACTATTAATCAAATAGGAAGTTCGCTAGCTGTTGATCGCTCGTATCGTGCGATATCGAAAACCAACGATACCATTCGGATGTCGATCTTGGCGTCTGATTCGTTTCAAGTATAATTGTAGCACATAACATGCTTTATATTTTTTTCTTTTTTTTTTTTTTTCTTTATGTATCTTAAGAATCATGATCTTATTAGCGATACTCCGTTCTTCTATTTTCCTCATTTCCTTCCCGCGTTTCCTTTCGCGCAACCAGTGTTTCTCTCGTTCCCTTCCTTAACTTCTATTTCATCCTGTCATTATTATCATTAGTAGTAAAAGAAACGAACCCGAGCTAAGCTATGCCAAGAACGGCAAAGCTCGGACCACTAAAGCAAGTTAAGTATGTACTAACGGGCAAGACCGTGAGACATGTTAAATCGAGATAGCTACATCATTACGAAGCTGCAACTCTGGCTGGCGCCTCTCTATTTCTTGTTCCATAGGGCCAAGATGAAACCCATACTTTTTCTCTCGCCGCATTGATACAGCGGCCTTCATTCTCCAAATATCTTCTAATCTCGATCCAAGTAATTCATCGGCATTAATTATTGTAGCAACATCAACCTTTAGTCTTGCATGTACGTTGGTACCGTTAAGTGCACCGCGTGATCAAGCGATATAAATCGTATACCACTATTTACAAATATTCTGTTAATTTTTGTTTAAACCAAATCGTATAATAATCACAACGACGGACAAAATTCACGACGTATCGATATAAATAAATATTACGCGCAAACTATTGGCCGCAACAATGGCCTCGGTTTGAAAATACGAAACTTACTAAACTCAGGGTTGAAAATTACAATGGTCCGAGTAAATTGTACATTTTTGAGAAACGTTGAGAGCCCCTGGCTGTGTATGTTTATGATGAGATTTAAAGGAGCATCTCTCTTTCCTTCCTCCGACACGGCAACGGGTGAATCTCTTGGTTTTTCACTTCTATCGGTCTTATTGGGCCTTTTTGTGCTCGGACGCCGGGGCGCCGGGACCCGCTACGGTATGAGACGGGACGCGCCGTCACTTCCTGCATACAAAACTGAAGCACCATTAACATTCTTCTGTGGTGCACGATCGGCCGTATTATCTTCTACCGATATAAGTATGTACACGTACATACGCACACAAAGAAACGTGTGTACTCGCATACTCGCGTGGCTCAGTCGATGGCCTAATCTGAATAATGCGATCGGCCTACCATGAGTCTTCTCTGCTTCTCTTTTTCATCTTTGTACGGATCACGCGATGTCCATGGCGAGTCGATGCCTCGCTTTCGATATGTATTCGCTGGTACCGCTCGAATCATCCATATCTGTCAGCTAAGAGGCACATCGATCCGTGCTACCGGTACAGATCGGTACAGATCGGTACAGATGTTTCAATGATTATCACCCTTCGACCTCACACACTCGAAGCGACACCTTAAGGAACAATGCGGCCGAAACTGAATGAATTTGTATCGTGTATTTCAGAGATTCTGTCGATACAGCTGAATACTGTTACGATATGATCTTTTTTCCTGCTGCTTTTGTAAGTTTCGAGTATAATTTTACCGAATGAAGTAAAAATTTGAAATTTAAATTTAAGTATTTGTTGGATTCGCAATATAATCTGTCTATCGAATAGCGAGAGCAATCTGTAAAAGATATACGTGTGATTTTATTATTGGTTTATAGTTTACATTTAACTGTTCTGTTTGGACACTTACTTAGGTACTAATGTGATGTATCGGTTGTTCGTAATTAACTTGTAATACTCTTACTAATATCTATCGATATATAACGTAGAAACACTTTGTATTTGTCTAATGTGTAATTCAAAAATATTTGTCAACATATTAGTTGTTCATTTATTATCCTTCATAAACATGGTATTTTACACCCGAAGGCAGGTGTGATTCGCTAATTCAAATCGATGAAACCAATGATCGATTCATATTTTATCGTTTCTTTACTTTACTGGTGTCATCTAGCAACCATCCAAGGAACTTTAAAGTTCGTAGGTATTGCAGATACGTGATTCTTATTGATTCTGAATCATGTTCTGTCTAGGGAATAATTGAACTGATATATTGGCAGCGCTTGTGGTGTCGCTGGTAAAGCGAATTCTGGGTAAAATAACGTGTGTCGTGTAGGCCGTTGCTGTAAAATTGCATCGGTGGGTTCGTTAAAAAAAACGATTGTACGATAAAAAAAAACGGTGCAGTAGACTTTAATTACGTAATTTTTGGGCATATTCGAAACGATTCGTATTTAGATGAAATTTTTTTTCGTACTTTTAGATATTGAATATTTCTCCTCGGTATTAGCTACTGACCAAGTGTCGTTTACAATCTTGTATCTTCGTATTTGCGTGAGTGTAGAAGACGATTCTGTATTAGGCTTCCCCGTTCTAAACTATTTTTCGTTTTCTTGAATTTTAGTTCTATCGTAGCAGTTAAGGCCGATCAACGATGATTAACCTTATGGTGAAGACCTTGGATTCACAAAATCATGCTTTCTCTTTGGAGGACGATGTAAGTACTTCTTTCGTCATTTATAGACGATGAGTTATTATTCTGTATTTACGATTACCATTAATGTCCATTATAATGCTGTCGCTGGTATGCCTCATGATTGTTCATGTATGCGTTCATACTCCTATTTTTACATGTATGTCTTTTAGAAAGAGTTATCATGAATGCGTTTTTTTCAATACATGTACCAATTTATTCGTCCATTTTTGAACGTCACTTTTCTAGGTTATTTCTTGAATTATTTATTTGCTTTATCATTTACACATGTATATATAATGTTTTAATTCTTGCATCAGTTCCTCGATAATTTCAATATCTATTATTATATTTCAACATTTTTGTGTAACGAGTATAATATCGAGTAACCTTATATCTTTTATGTATCGTTGCTTTCTTAACATAATTAACTGAATAATATTACTAATAAATGGAAATGTATTGTACGATGTAATAATACCGATTAATGGTAAATATCGATACAAAACATGTTTAAAGATTAACTATTTGATTATATAAAAAAAAACTTATGCTTGATAAAATTTAATCCGTCACTACCGCGTATTAACGTATACTAGGTATAACTGGTAAAATTAAAAATAAATTATAAATTGATTGGACGATATGAAATACATATTTAAGGAAGCTTATTCGTGTTAATTTTATCTTTTTTATAGCAAATTACGGTTCGAGGCTTCAAAGAATATATAGCAGAATCAGTGGCAGTACCAGCTGATTCACAGAGACTTATTTATTGCGGTCGAGTTTTGCAGGATGAGAAAAAATTAAATGATTATGGTAAAGAATTTTGTATTTCGTTATAATTATTAATATAAACTTAAAACGCGTTAATAATTAATATCGTTATACAATTTAGATGTTAATGGAAAAGTTATACATTTGGTACAACGTGCACCGCCTCAACCTAGCCAACGTGGAAACGATGGAGGTCAAAGTCAAAGTCAGAATCATGGATTACAATCGTGGCAAAATCCACAAAGAACACACTACAGACTCACTCGTGCTCAAATGCATGGTAACGCTATGTATTTGGGTGCAATGTCAGTGCCAGCTGAAATTGTGGAAGGACATGGTAATGTGATCAATATATTCGTGCAACATAATCTATCATTTCTAAGACTGTGTTCCTTAAGTATTTCATTTATACTTTTCATACAGAATATTTTAATCTTTCTTTCTTTCTTTCTAATATTTAATATAGGATTACCAGTACCTCAATTCAGTAACACTTTGTCCAATGGCCGATTAATTGCTGCAAGACACATGTTCGAACGTATAAATCGAATTATAGATATACTTGAAAGTCCTCGTCCTGTTAATCTTTCTGCGTCTGAAAATAATCGACCACCTTTAGATCATATAATACAGGAATCAGATTTAGAAACGGATCAATAGTAAGTAAAATAAATAAGTTGAATAATTACGGTATACAATAATAAAACAAATCGATAAACTGCTTAGTCTTTCTGGTACTAGCGAAAATAGAACAAATGGTGGTGCTCGATTGGCTGGTTTATCTGCAGATGGAGCAAATAATGTTACGTTGCGTAGAGGTTTGTATGCAGGCACCGATACAAATTAAAATAAAAAAATATGAATACTTAACTGTTAATCATAAATACAGGAAATAGTGATGAAAATGCCGAATCAAGGCCAACAAATGAGGCTAATGAAGAGAATCAGTCGGATGCACAACACTCCCAATCACAATCTGAACAACAAGGATCTACGTCAAATAACGATGGACAATCCAATCGACGATCATCACCACAGTAAACATCTCTTTATGTATATTTTATAGTTTTATGGTGTAAAATTTCACTTATGCGATACATGAATCTATTATTTTTAGACTTCCTCGACCTCAACAATTTGCAGAGTTATTGGAATTATTTCGTCATACTCAGTTTCGTTTACAACCTCATACAGAACGTTTTCTTCAACTTATGCGTGACGATTCTGTATTACCTTCAACAGTGAGTATACAATGTTCTTAAATGTGTGATGCAAATATAAATGATTCCATTTTTAGAAAAGTTTCAAATGAAAAATCATTAAAATTTAGGCAGGAACTGTCGAGGAAACTCAGATGTTCGTGGATGCTGTTAGCGAATGCTTACACTACATGTCGCATGCTTGTCATGCTTTAAGCGATATAAGCGTGGATATGAGTCAGCAACCTCCTAGAAATTTGCGATGTAGACCAATTATTATTCAACATTCAGCTATTTTACAACCAGGTGTACCTATCCAGGTAGAGGTGAGGATGATTGACGATAGTATTTAAATTTCGTTTCATGCGTAAAAAAATTATTCTCTGCGGTGTTTCTATTAGGCACACATTAGTTTACATGGTCGTAATGCAAATAATAATAACGGTAACGAAGAAAATGGAGAATCTGGAAGTGTACTTGCGCAGTTAGATACAAGTGATGCTAACGCTGAAGTTGCCAGTCAACAACAAGAATCGGAATCTGATACTCAACAGCAAGCTGAGCAGCAGCAGCAGCAGCAGCAGCAACAACAACAACAACCACAACGACAACCACAGCGACAACCGCAGCAACAGCAGCAGCAGCAGCAGCAGCAGCAACAACAACAACAACAACAACAACAACAACAACAACCAGAGCCTACACAATCTCCATTTGGTATGTGTAATAGTTTTCTTGCGTTGAAAAGAAAAGGTAAATTTTTTAGATAAGAAAGTTAAAATTATATTACAGGTACAGTATTTAACTTGCCAAACAATATCGAAGTATTAATGGACGTCAGTCCTGAAAGTAGCATACACGTTACACCTGGAAGTGAACAAACTCAAGCTGGAGAAAATAATAACAACAACAATAACAATAATAATAACGGTGGTAAGTATATATTAAAATTTTAAATATTATGATTCAAATCAAACTATTATTTGTTTCCGTGTAATGATTATTTTATTGCCTTCGTAGGAAGAGTGGGTGGTTCTCCTCGTGTATTTGCTTGGAGTTCTCCTTCCACGCCTGATTTCGTACGAAATTTAATGCAGGCTGTTGCTGGACATATGGTACAAGGAGGTATTACTACCACGACAATGACAACCCGAAATCCTCCAACAATAAGTCAACAACCTGTCACAACAATAGATAGTGGAAATACAAACGCTGGACAAAGTACACAAGCACGGTATGTTTATTGTTATTTTTTATATTATAATATTAATTTACATTGTTTTTAATTGTTCATTTTATAATTTCATAGTTTGTATTATTCTAGAAGTAACGTTGGTACTCATCCTACCACAGCAACACAAACCAGAAGTACATCGCGTCCACATGTATTCCATCAACAGACTCATCCTTTAGGTGTAGGAATGAGTATAGGACAAGCATTTGATTTTGATCCATTCCTTCCTTGTAACTCGCATCATGTTCGTCGCGCGTCGATTACAACTTCTACTATTGGTACTTCGACATCACAAGGAACACGAACAAGTCAAACAACTACTGCTGAAACTCAAACTCAAGCACAAACCGGTATATAATTTAAATAAAGAATAAACAATTGTTATTTGTTAGACATTGTTCTAGATATATACATGTATATCATAAAATAATTATATTATAGCTACAACTTCAAGCGCGAGTAGTAATACCAGTTCTACAAATACTACAGCATCAACGACTTCGCAAATGAATGCGAACGATCCTTCCATGTACCTATTGCAACAGATGCTAGGCGATAGTGTTGATCAGCCACAAGCCACTATCAGTATCAATAGTAACAGTAGGTATTTGTTAAGGTACTTTCCACACATTTTAAATTAAACAAATATATATAATTTTTTCCATTAGATCCTGATTTCGCCGAAAGTCTTGGTAACATGGTGCAGATGCGTAGTGGTGGAAACATTCATGTGGGAATCCTAGGAAATAGGTATATATATTTTATTTACAAAATATATTAATATGTATTCGTTAAATAAGACATTAATTTTTATATCGTTTTTTATTATTAGCACCGGTAATTCTGTTGGGGGTGATCTAACTCTTGCAGATTTCTTAGAACGTAGAGGTATTCAGACAAGTCATTTTACGTCTCAATATACAGAAAGTGCAGAAAATTTCCTCATGCATCTGTTTGTACTAGTGGTAAATAAAAAATATTTCTATAAAGTTTGAACATGTAATGTTGGTTTGAATTAAAATGAAACAATTGTTGTTATTGTTATTATTATTATTATTATTTTAATTATGTTTTAGTTACAAAATATGACGTTAGAAGGTTTAATATGGTTACAAATTGGCCAGTGGGAACCAATTTCTCATCTTAGAAGACCATTACAAGAATTTTTTCAACATTCTTTTCCAAATGTTCCATCGGAAACACTTCAAGAACAAGCTACAGAGCGATTGTTATCACAGTTGAGACCTCATTTACAAACTCTATTAAATACAGAAGAAGATGGTAATAATAGAAATGCTTCACGTGTAGACATTTGTGCTACTGTTGAAGCTTTACTTCGTCGTCATATCAAAGATATATTGCAACATCTATTCAATAATGGTTTGTAGTATTCTATATTACTGATATATTTAATTTTAACCCTTAGTTATAGATGTTATAAGTAATTTTTTCGTTTTAGATATCGATGATATTAGATTCGGCCAAGACATTTTCAATATTGTGAATACCATAGGGAGACAATTATGTGCAGTACTTCGATATTCGATATCTGGAGGACAAGCAGGATTAGAAGTAATTTCATCACGTTTTATGGTAGGTTACGTATTGTACATAATTGTTTGATAAACATCCAAATTTTTAATATTTTAACAATCGAATTAATTTTTTAAATAGACTGAAATGTTGGAGAGTATTCATCCTGCAATGCGTCGATGGATGCTAAACTTATTCGTTATTCAATTCCGTGCTTACTCTCTACGGATTGTACAACCTCCAGATTCAGAAATTCTTCCACTGTTAATATATAAAGATACGCCTTCTCAAGGAACAACAGTACCTTCAGCTCCAACCCATCATCCTTCGCAAACACAGTTTGAAATGGAGGCAAGTTATCTGCATATATTTATACTATTTTAATGTAAAATTGTAATAAATCTAACAGTTAGATTCATGCTTGCAGCCGATGGAGACAGAAACTGTAGAAGAAAGGACAACTTTTGAGGCATCTTCTTTACCAGAAGATGGAGAAGAAATTTCAGAAACGTTCCCAGGACACGAAGCACTACCTTCGGTAACTATACATCTATTTACGCACATTAATTTCTATCGTATGCAATTTTAAATAAAATTGTTCATTTTAGGATTGGGTACCAATAATCGCTCGAGATGGAGTAAGGCAGCGACGCCAGTTACAAATGCAAGGAATGACAAACGGGGGTATAACGACGTTTAGTGATGCTTATTTAGGCACACTGCCTACTAAACGGCGTAAGCTTATCGAACAGCAGATGCCACGATCATTAGTTAGTCCCACTCCTAACCATTCAGCAATAGCGGCGTCTATAGAACATTTAGTGAGAGAAGGTGTAACTCGAGCGGGTGTCGAAGAAGTTGAAGGTGCTGCAGTCGCTGTGGCTGTCGATCCTGGTGTTAGACGTGCATTTGGTCAAGCAATCAGAGACTGTTTGAATCCCCACAGATACGGAACACCAGATTTCCCAGATCCTTTGCGTTTCCCTAATGCAACAAAATATTTTACCGATCAAGATAAACCACCAAAATAATTACAAAGAGGAAGAAATTCGTAATGACTTAGAGTATTTATAAAGGAGAAATAAGGTAGCGTTTTAAAAAAGTGAGAAATTGCAGTGACCAAGGAATATATTCATCAATATTAAAAATTATGATTGTGTATATCAGTTTAACGTATCGCAATCATTTGGATAAATCCGAAATGTTTTCAAATATCACGGAACGAGATGTTATGTAATCTATTTAATTTGTTTAATCGATATAGCCTATAGTTTTTCAAAGTATCATTGACTTCTTAATATATAAATGTGTTAACAAACAGTTAATAGTGTACTGTTTCTATGTTATTAAAAATTTCAGTAAATTGGTTACACTTGCTCTCTCCCATTATACTCTAAGCATCGAGTAACCTCGATACAACTTTATATTATAATACTTCTTTCATATTAAACTGCGTTTTATGTAGAATTACTGTTATATAAATGAAATGTATTATTCTTAATCAAATCACATCTGTGTAGGTATTATACAGATGGAAATGTGTATTATCTTATTTGAAATCTATGCATATTATACGCTATTTAAGTGTCATCGATATTAAGATGATCCTTTTAAAATTGATTTCATCCTTTTAATACCGATGACACTATCGATCGATATCAATTGTATTGTAGTTTAATATCCGATTTGAGGAGAAAATGAAAACAAGTGTGGTCATCTGTGATGGTATTTAAAAAGAATAGAAAGCTGATCAAAGACGATTTAATACGTCCCATTGTAATCGCGAATTATTCAAGGCTATAGTTTGTACCGCATAAGCTTTGTTGAATAACGCGTTATAAACTTTATCTCCACTTTATCCCTATTATTCCCTTTGTAATTTATGTAGATAATTAATTTCAATTGTGCAGCGTCACTGAATGATTCAAAAACGGTCTTTTTATACGAATCAAAATACCGTATTTTATGTACAATTTTGGCAACCTGTACGAGAAATGATTTTAATCTTTTTAACGTGTAACTAGATTTTATCAGTTTTAAATAGAAAAAAAATTGAGTAGCCTAATACGAAGGAGAAACGATTCCAAATTATACGTTCATATTAATGTTAGGGAACATCGTACACGAATATTATTTGATAGATCGTATATAATGTTAATAAAGTAATTGAAGTAATTTTACGTGATAATGACTTTGATTTTAAAAGACCATACTATTGAACTAACACGAATAATATCAATAGAAATGAAAAATAATTACCTAACTTTTAAGTACACATTTTCGAAGAATTGTAAATGATTCAAATTTAATCGCATACTTATCTACAATAAATGATTTCTTAGTTAACGATTTCGTTCACAGATGACGCGTAATTGATGGCAGAATTTAAAACGATCTTAGACCCGACAAAGGTTTAGTACTTCCATAAAAAAAAAAGCAATGTTAAATTATTCATATCATAAATGATATAAAAATATTTCCAACTTTTTCCCTATTAAAAAAACAAAAATCATTCTTATACAATTTTATAAAAAAGTTTATATAGAATTCTTCGTCAGCCGTGTATGATCATTCATAATATACGAATAAGTATACACAAAATAATTGGGAATTTTTTAGAAAAATCGAATCGATTTTTAATAATATATTTTCACATCGTTGGTTTTAATAACGTCACATCGTAATAATGAAATAGCAAAGATCTTTTTCATTTCTTCGATATTCTCTTCACTTGTTACGAAATTCCTATGAACTCTATTATTTCCGCGCTTCCACAACTATTGCCATCTATGGATTCCGTTGAAATTTTTTCCAGCTATTTCGAAGTTCTTATTCCGTATACCCCGCACACATATTTTCTTGGATACGTTCTGTTGAATATTTACGGCAAGATTAGTCGGTGACTTTGTAATTTATGAGTTAGGTATAAGCGTGGGCATTTTATTCGATCGTGTACGTTGAAACGTCGACAACATACTTTTGTGTTTAACAGAGGAGAAAAAAGGCATCGTAACGCGTTAATTCGTTGAAATGCACTCGAGAACGTTACTCGTCGGTGGCCGATAAACAGTCGCGATTCGTTTCGTGGAAACGAACTTAATAATATCTGTTGTAACGCTATCTCGGTGAGGTCGCAAAAATTGTGGCTAGTTTCTTTCACCTAGTAACAACTTCGTTTAAATCGTTCCAGTTTTTCCACTGTTTTTTGCCTGTTGTTTGTAAAATTCATTACAGTTTTGGAAACGAACAATATTATCGGCGTGTCCAAAGCAAATATCAATGAACACCGTCACATTATTTTGTGTATACGAAATGTTCATTTGGAATTTATGTAAAGCGTTGCAGAAGCGTTTTTCAAATAAAACAGCCATAAACACGATTATGTTTACACAATGACACAACGATATCGATCATTTAATTGGCAGGATTTGAAAGCGCGAAGGCGAATCGAATCGGATCTGATCGGGCTTCGGTCGAGCATTCGAAACATCGAAAGCGTTATCCATTATCCAACTTTATCGGAGATTAAAAACATTTATCGTTGAAACAATGCGTTAGATTGTTTAGCAATGTTAATTGTTTATTCGCGATAACCGTCCCACTGTAGTAGACATTCGACGCGTTGAGACGCAATAAATCACTTATCCCGTACGGGTAAACGGAAATAATAAAATCGAACCATCTGGAATGGGTTAAGATTTTTCTCTCCGAAAAATGCTACGGAAAGCCGACTTTTAGGCGTAGTGAAATTTGTGGAAGGAAAGAATTATAAAAACGGTCTTGAAGTAAAAGAGTAAAAGAAAAGGCTGAATGATTTAATGACAAGGGTGTACGGTAGGTTCGCGCCAACCCTTCTTGTATTTAGCAAAAACAGAAGAGAGAAAGAAAAAAAAATGAAAGAAAAAGAAAAATGAATTTCCCTTCCCCTACCAGTTGCCACTCGCTAATAGGCGCTCGTTAATATTGCGAGTGCCACTCTTGAATATCGAGGAGAGGTTTCTACTACCTTCCCTCCCTATTTTTTTTCAGCATTTCACCATTCTCCTTCCTTCTTCGCTACGCTCGGTCTCGTTCCCGCAAGCGTGGCGGACCGTTTCTCTTTTTCGCTCGCCACAACGCGAGCGTTCGTCGGATTAAGGCATAATGAAATTACGAGGGTCACGTCATTTTATAAAACGATCGTTAAGCGTCGAGAGTGTTCGCTTGCCGTAGCTCTCGTCGAAATGACACCGCATTGAAAACGATCGATCGAAATCTCTGGCGAAAGAGCTTCGGGCGTTGGAACGATAGGACGAAGCGGAGGAGGAAGAAACGGAACGAAGAGGAAGGGGGAACTGAATTTCCGTGGAGGAAAAAAAGTATAGGGGAGAAAGAGTGGGATAAGTGGAATTTTATGTATAGCAGCGGCACGCTAATAAATCGGGCTGGTTGTAAAATCGATTATTAATTTAACCGGGACATTTTGACAAAATATATTGGAATTCCCTAAAATATCAGGGCCGAAACGATGTGCATTGACATAGGTTGTTATGGATGCTTCGTCATAAGCGCACACGGAATTTTATGAACACGCGCGCCTGTTAACATTCCATATGCCAAAATTCATTATAATTTATTGATACGTCAAATATATCCGCCACTCTCGTCCCTTCGCTGCTCTTCAAATAACGAGAGAGCCCCCGAGTATACGTATGTATATATCGGCGGCTGTTTTAGTTTTCCTTTCGTTTTATTTTCAATCGCTCATATATCGTTTCGCGCATCGTGGCCGACCGTGTCGATTTTTCGCGATTCCGTCAATAAGCACGAGAGGTCGCCGAAATGGGCCGTCCACATGTCGCCGCATTCGTAAATACACTCATAACGATATAATTGGCCACGTCGGCGGCATGTATTCGTTATACATATATCCGGCGCCGACGCGTCGCAATTGTTCTCAAGCTTTATTAATATTATTTTTCGACATTATCGAAAATAAACCGTCCAACTAGAGAGATCGTCGATTTGAGAATCGACCGATAGATCTGTCGCACCGTAATCTCTTAACACGGAGCATCGATGTTCCGACAAGTTCGGAAAATATAGTACGAGTAATCTCATTTCCTACCAGGAGTATCTCCAATCAGTTTTTCTATCCTATTCTCCCCCTCTTTCTGTTTGTACGTTTGCGTATAGAGGCGAAAAATTGCAAGTACAGTACGCAAGGTCCCTTTGTAACGCAATAAGATCGATAGGACGGATGTTATACTCTCGACTCGAATAAATCTGTGACCGTACCCTGGAACAGAAAACAGTGGAGAAGTATATATAGGTAGAGCAGGGATGTCCAGCAATTCGACGAAACTTTTTCACGGAGGGATAACACCTTCGTTGCACTTGTCAACGAAACGGTTGGGCTACCAGGAACGATATCGTCGAATGGACCTCCGGCTGCTCGTTGTCGCGGCTAGGAACAAGAGGATTTTTCGGAGCCTGGGAGCGAAAGGCGTTGGTATTAATTGGCTGGACTAGTCCGTGTAGAGTGGGTCGACTACGCGAATGGCACACCACTACCAAGGTCTCAACTATCACCACGCTAGCCCGCTACCATCGCCGAGCAACGCTATTCTCTACATCCGAACGTTTTTCGTGGTCCGTGCCACGGAAATGTTCGTTCATTTGGTGACCGTCCTGCCTCTTTCTTCTTTCTTTCGCGACCCCTGGGGTCGTACCCTCTTCCTTCTTCGAACCCTACCCACGACACCGAACTCGAGGAGACCAGCGGGAGTATAGGCTGGGCTCGGTTGTAGCCGTGTCTATACACACGTATACGGGCACGTAGAAAGGCATAATAAAGGTCGGGGAAACAGTCCGCACGGACTTAACAACCGGCTGTCAGCGCGCTCCATATGGAAGCCAGTTGGTCGGAGTTACTGCGCTCTTCCGGCAGGATTGGCCTTTTTCGTTCTCGATTACGCCTCTTTATTCGCCCACTGGGCGTCGCCTCGGATTTTTCTGCGCGCAGGTTGGCTGATGCGGCCAACTCGGGTCTCTTATAGGCTGACGCGCTGCTTTTTCATCGGGCAAACGTACGGAGAATCCGCGCGGACAAACCGAGGCCGAGGTTAAGACGCCTTGGCAATCAAGTAGAACCTCGGGCAAGCAGGGGCGGTTATGGGTGGTTATCGGAAGGGGGTGCACCAGCCGCACCGGTATAGAGAAAGACAGGATGTACGAAGGCGGCCATATTTAGAGAAGGAAATCAGTGAAGAGCATTTCGCGCCGTGTACAGTGTTCAACCGTCTGTCCTTGTCTGGCAGACGATACGCTCATCCCCTTTTTCTTTCCTCTCGTCTTCGTCCCTCGGCTATCGGTGTCTCTTGTTCCTTCTTTACGCGTCTCTACATACCGCTGTGTCTGCGCCCGTTGAATTTTGACGGATGAAAAGTAACCGAGGTCGTCAGAAGCGGCCCAAGTTTCTCCTCGCCGATGGAGAATTATGGTTTTGCGGCGACGAAGGCGTCTCGACGATCATCGGCACGCTAAAAGACGAATCGAAACGTTGTTCCACACCGCGAGAGGAGCTCCACACTCTCACTCTTCGCTGCTTCTCCTTCCTTCCTTCCTTCTCTTACTCTTTTTTTTCTCTTTCTCTCTTTCTCTTTGGTCGAGACGTCCTTTTAGCACGCGCGTTACCCGTGGTACTTTACGCACTCCAAAGAACTCTTCGCTTCGTATCTCTCGTCTCGGCGATCAGTTTTTATGGGAGGGAGAGAACAGTTCACGGTGTTTGTTATTAACCAGAGTATAGGGCCGGCGGCGTAGCAGTAACTCGAGGAACTTTACCGTTTCAGTGTCGTAAATAGATCGCCGCATCGGAAAACTATTGTCGCGTGTATTTGATTCGACGGTGAGACAGAAGCGTGCTTCATGATTTTCCATAGGCTATATATACAGTCGACGGCTTTTCTCTGACATTTCGTTGCGCGTGTGTGTACACTTGAGCGTCGCGTGTCGCAACCTACGAAGGATCACCCTCTTCGCTAGCCGCAGTCCCCACGGGAGTATATATACGAACACGAGGCCACGTGGTATACGTATATCCGTCGCGAGCATCCAATGGCGTAGAAAAGATTGGACACGATGTTTCGTCGAATTAAACCTAACGCTATACAAATCGGGATCGTATTTGTCAAAGCTCGCTCGATGGAGCATCGAGTTTAAACCAGAATTTCTTACTCTTAATTCGACAGAAAATCGCTAAACCGTTCATATTTTTTATCCTATCCCATTTTCTTTCGTTAAATTATATCCTCCTACAAATTTCCTACGTACTATTCAACTTTCACGTTCGATCGATATCCACGGACCAATAATCGTCACGGTCGCCACCTCTATCAACGACAAACATAAAATTAGTTCCACGCTATTGTCTCTCGAGTTCGTGTAGTCAGTTGAGAAGGAACGAGTCACTTCTAAACGCGTAAACGCTCGCTGTGCGCGTCAATGGTACGCGTATAATCGCGTACCTCGAATCCGGGCGATCATTCGAGCTAGGCAGCCGGAGCTTTTCAAGCGGTTTTTTGCAGTTGTCGACGACGGCGTTGCTGTATAGTCTGTGGTTGGTGTCGTCGACGGGCGCGAAGCGTTGCTCGAAGCTCAAGAGCTTTTTCTGCATCGCGCCTTCACGGTATGTAATGTCATTTCTCCTCGCCTCGGTGCCGTGACGAAAACACTCCTCCCGATTTCTCCCGCCGTTCCTTCTCCCTCCGCCTCTTTCTTCCTTTTTTTTTTCTTCTTTTTTTTTTTTTAATATTCTGCCCGTAGCCGGTCTTTTTTATTTTGCACTTACCGCATGTCGGAACATTCTCAGTTAAGAGGTTCCCTCGCAAAAGAACGCGCTTTTTTCGATTTTACCGTGTGCCATCTGACCGTACGTGTCTGAACCTCGGCCACATTTATCGTCGTCGTGGTCGTCTGACAAAGGGGAACGATTAAAGCACGATATAAAAGGTACGATAATATATTAAAAAGTAATAGTCCGTTTCTCCTTCTTGTTGTTGTCTCTCTTCTTTTTTCTTTCCTTTTCGTTTTCCTTTGTCTCGTCCGCCGACAGAATGAGAACACAGGTGGAGCGTGCACGATAAAAAGCATTTTCTACGAACCAAAGGAACACCTTTTTTTCGTCGCTTTTCCCCACTTTCATATACACATTACGTATATATGGCGTTATCGACGCGCGGCAGAATTATTTTTTGCCCCGGTTTTATCGACCTAGCCGTTTTGTTCCGTACCAACGACTTCAGATAGGATTATAATGACTTTTCATATATCAATTCCCAGTCGGAGTAAGGCAGGTCCAAAGATCCCGGGGTGCCGTGAAACTTTTCCGTTTAACAGTAGCGGGGTCGGTCTAACCCGTGCGGTTGCGTTGGGTGATAAAACTTTCCGCTTGATCTATTGCCGCTTCGGCAATTAATTCTTGCGCTCGCGGCCAGCTGATATCAGTACGCGAGTGTGTCGGTTATCAGGAAGCGTGGAAATAGTGACGGCCACTGAAAACACCGGATCGCGGTGTTATAGGTGTTTTCGCGGAAAATCATTTTTTGATCGTTTTACCAAACACGCGTCGCAACCATTTCCCAATGTATACGTATAAATTCTGAAACTGACCGATCTTTGTTAAAGTTTTTATCCCAATTGCACACGTATGCACGGACTTTTCGAAATAGACGAACGACTACGGACCGCTGCTGTAATACCAATCAATGTTAAAGCTATTCCAGTCTGAGATTTTACCATAAGATCAGGCCTGGATAACTCAAATTGTTTCGGGCAACTCGTTGGATGAAATAATGTTTTTAAAAATAACACTAATCGAATGTCGGAAAAATTTATTTTATTCGCACAAGATCTTTAACTCTGGATCAATGAAATATCCGTTTTTAGAAATTTTGTTCGAATATCGTTAGTGGTATAAAAATTACTCTGCTCGTGGGCTACTTATTTTTTGCATCAATTTCAAATGAATTTTAATTAAAATTTTTTACACGTTTCTCTTTCATTATTTCAATTTTTACGGTGTTGCCTACTTAAGAGCTTTTTGAGTACCGACAATATCAGTTTCTTTCCAAGACGTATCCGGTGCGTCATCGGTTGTAGCGGAGAGATAGTTGAAGATACATACCGCGTGCCATCGACTTGGATTCTAAGATAACGAGTAAAATTTGTATCGTAAGTTATTACACGTTTGTGTAACCGTTGGATCAATAATCCATGCACGAAGTGCACCGATTACGCGCAAGCGCCATATTTTTTAATTTATTTACTTAAAACAAAAATTGTATTCCTTTTCATTCGATAAATGTATCGTCGAGTATAAAACAGAATCACGTTCTTGATAAAATTATGTATTTTTAACGCCTTCGTACCATTGGCCTCTTTCAAGGCGTAAACGTTATTTCTTTGATCCTCGTACATCGTTGTTCATTGTTCGTTGAAAACAATACCAGATTGGCCGCTAATCAAATTTACCTAACCGTCCGAATTACACGTCCGATCGGTCAGCGTCGTCAATTAGTCAAATTGCTCGAATAAATATCATTTCGATTAAAGTTTACCGTGCGCGCCGGAACCGATGCCAAAATTGGCCCGTTTCATAAACCGACCTGACAATGATCGGTTTATTCGCCGCTGATAATTAGTTGGGTGACAAAATAGCGGCGATTATCAGTGACAGACCGAGTTCATTCCGTCCATCGTTCCTCTTTGGAGTCGAAAAAGGAGATCGTTTAAGAAGAGTAGTCGATCGAAGTGTATATACACGATGCAGAGTGGCGTAGCGCGAAATGCTTTCGCTGGATATCGAGCGGACGTGTACCCGGCGCGTAGCGATTGATGGCCGAGCCAATTGGCAGCCGGGCACTTGGCAAGAATGATGCAATTAACCAATAAACACGTTTTCCAACCGGTCAATTGCATGTACACGGTAGAGAGCAAGCGTACACAGGCAAATTCTTGTACAGGACACACGCATCGTCGTCATGGACAGTCGTTGCCGCGAGGAGTCACGTTCTACGTCTCCGTCAAGGTATTCGACTATTATCCGCCATCCACGATCGCATTCCTGCTTTGTCTTCTATCCTGTTGCGATAATTCGGTCGACGTACGATTCTCTGAAATCTAACGTTGTGTTCCTCAATCTAAATAAACCGAACCTCGTCGATGTCCATTGTACGTACTCGATCGAGTCGAAACTTTGCTCATCCTCGCTCGCATTTGCTCGATCGTTACGTTTCGGTGACTCTTCACCGATGGTGAAAATTAGGAGGCACGTTTCGTTTTAAGATTCGAACGATGTTGGCGTGAGTCGGTGACGTCCAGAGAAACGTTATTGCATTGGTGCACGTGTACGTGAGAAAAGGTTGTTCTTCTTCGTCGAATCGATTGAAATTCGCATGCATGGGACACGTTACGCTGGTAATCGTGTAATCTTTCGGTCGCGCTAGAATTATCACGTATGTACCGTGCAATCGATTCGACGCACGCCGATCAATTTCGACCTCCCCCTCCGACAAACCGACTGAACAATAGACCCATGTAAATAAATACACCGTGTGAACGGAGGAATTCTGTCGGCATTAATAAACCATACGTTGACAAACATTCGCGTTGAACAAACTATAAACATCGATGATCCTAAATATTCGTCATCGTCATTGATAAACGCGAGTCGGCTGCGCGACTGTTTAAATAGGAGCACGGTTGGACGAACACTGATCGATTTGTCGTTGCCGTTGTCGTGGCAAAAAAAAAAAAAAA
>SMSQ01026062.1:31258-42368 GCA_019453375.1 Ctenoplectra terminalis
TCGTGGAAAAAAAAAAAAAAAAAAAAGGCAAACGACGCGAACCGATCGTGATTCGATCGGTATAACAATAATAATTACTTTATTGTACTGTCACAATCATTGTGCCGTCGCAGTGGCGAATGGGCAGGGATCAACATAATTTATTACCGTTTTAATACCTAAATGCACGGTATTTAAAATAGGTTGTGTAAAATTTTTACCGCTCACTATAATTAACAAGAAGTGCTTAGCAAACTTGGATACGGGAATTACTTATTTCCTAATTGTAAAGCATTTTGGTTTGCTTACGATCATTTATGGCACCGTCTGGAAAATATAATACACCAGTATCCTATTTATACGATTCGGGGACTAGAACAACGGATAGAAATATTTTTAACTCGTTAAAACGAGTATTGCAAAGTTTCAAACTTTGTCGCAACTTTCTTCGAACACCCTGTAGAATCAGAGAATATGAAATAGGTCTAAGAGAGTTGAATAACAGGGAGAAAAGGAAAAAAAAAGGTCAAGGACAAGATAAAGGAAAAGATCAGTGGAAGCTCAAGAGGATAAGAGAGCGGACATCGTAGCCACGAGCTCGAGTATCGTGGAACTTAAAGAAAATAGATACAAGAATGGGGGGGGGGGGGGAAAGAGTGGCCGTTAAAATATTTAGTAAATACGATGAAATGGGAAATGTTTGAGAAAACGTCACCCATTCGTCAAAGCCGACATCGTAAAACGCGGTGTTAACTCGTTTTTGTTTGTGAGAAAAGGCAACCGGTTTTTACGCGCGATCTGTCGTGGCTCGCGTTACATTCGAACGTGAAAACAAGAAGAAAAAACGAAAGAAGTTAAAGAACGGAAAGGAGCAAAAAAAAAAAAAGAAAAAAAAAAGAAAAAAAAAGAAAAAAGAAACAATCCGCCGCATTTAATGTAACGCTCGTGTAATATTTGGCGAACTGTCCTATTTTTGTCGCGAGCTTATCCGGTTAAACGCATTGCTGATATGTCAGAAGATAGCGGAGCAAGGAATTTCGTATCGAGCGTTCCAGTTTGATGACAAGCGATGACGTGTTCCTTTTCCAGCTTTCGCGCCGACTCGAATTATGCGGCACAGATTTCTGTATCTTGTACTACAGCAAGCGGTTTCGTGCTTTACATACGCCATTACAAAACGCGCCCACCCGCTTGTGAATATTATCCAATTAAAGCGGAATGCTGATTAAACCCCCGCAGGTAATTACATGTTTGTTTAATCAACGTACGAGTGATTTTCTAACATGGGAACCGAGGTCTGTATTTTTATTTTTTATTTTTTTTATTTTTTTTTATTTCTCTATCGATCAAAAGAAAATTAATTTTTGCTCGATGAAGTCGCTTTGATCGCGAGCAATTTTTATTGACTCGAGATTAATTGGTTACGAAATGTTAAATTACAGAATTAATAAATCGAGCGATATTAACGAGAAATTTAATACATCGAAACGTGAGATTCGTAGAATACGAATAAAGAAGATCCTTTTTTAAGGAATCTCTTCAAACTTGGCGCGTTGAGTCTACGAACGCTAATATTTCACGATTAAAGTTGTCGAACGGTATCCAGTAACGTGCACTGGCATTTTCGCTCGGAACATCGATGAAGAAACAATCGACGGAAAAAGGAAGAGAAAAAATAAAATTAAACTGCATCGTTGCTATGCCAAAGCACGTTGCTCGTTGCACGTTGCCCGACCATAGCGTCATTAGCAGGACCCGGTAATTTCTTCTTCCATTTGCCCGGTGTACGGGAAATTTTCATAACCAACACGACTCGCGTGTCAGTGGTTGTTAAAACTGCTCGATCTCGTCTCGCAGCCAAGAAGTCTCCTCTTCTTTTTCCCCCACACCCCTGTTCTTTTCCTCCCCGCTAAATAACGATAAGATTAAGCGTCACCGGGCTGAGTGCAGCAAGGGTGAAGTGATAATAATTGTTTGTAGGGAGTTGAGGCGAAAAGGTCGTCGATGCTTACCACCCTATTCGAAGGGGATGAACGTCGGGGCTTGTCACAGGGTGTGCACGCGTGTAGATCGTATGTACACGTATACGCGTCGAGCGTAGCCACTCTGGAGTTGGAGTCACTGGGAAAAAATGGCTGGAGAGGTGGAGGAAGGACATCGGTGGAGTAAAAGGATAGGGGTGAGGAAGGCGGGGTGCGCGACAAGAGGTCGAAGATGAAACGGACTGGTGACGGTGAGATAGGAAGGACGAAAATAAAAGAAACTAAACGGGCGTGACGAGGATGACGGATGAACCGAGAGCAGGCTAAACTCCAATCCGAAAGGTTCGTGGCTACAAACGGGACGAATGTAAACTGACCAAAAAGCGCGAGACCAGGATGGAAGGTTCCGGTGATTATAGGGGAACGATGGGAAGATGGACGTGAGATTTAGGGAGGAAAAATGAATTCATTCGCCGTTTACGAACGTTCCTTTGTCGCTCGATCTTTCTTTTTGTTTTCGGAGTTGATCGGTTGATACGAAAATAATAGTAAAAAAAACTTGCGACGATAATCCGCGCGTCGGTTTAATTATTTTTGAAAACGGTTCGATGTTATATCGAGAACGAAACGAAACGTTGCACGATGATCGAGACAGAAATATAATGGTTTGAAAATGATTCGAAACCTGTCGGATAATTTAATTGAATAAAATCATCGAAGGAGTCGTGACAGCGGGATTCGTTATGAAGCGATCACATTTGCATGTAATAAAGAGGAAGGTTAACACAGGTTTTCCGGTGTGCGTTAGCGATGTTCAGCGTGTCTGGAGTAATAATTTAATACGCGCTTGGCGTAATGCAGCTACAAACTCACCGCAAGATTCACCGCTTGCAAATCTCGTTTTTGCGTAAGTAAAAATGCAAAGCGGATCGCGACGAACGGATTCCCCGTCTCGCTGAAACGTATAGCAGAGCTGTCGTGCCGCGCGCGCAACCGACCAGACCGGACGGAAAAGAGACGAACGAGCTAAGAGGCCGATTGTCGGAGGCGCGAGAGCGAGAAAGAAAGGGGGCGACAGGGCGGTTCAGGCGAGAACGAGTGAGACGGAAAAGACGAGCAAAGGGGAGACCACGTGGTGTCGCGGTAAGCAGTGGGAGGGCGTAGCGGGCAACGGTACGGGACAAGGAGAGGGAAGAGCTTCCCCTCGACTCTGCGGTTGATTAGTTGATACCCGTCCGTCGTCGAGGGTGGATCGTTCGGAATTGTGTCTTACATGTGTTCCGTCGCGTATTCGCATCGCGTAATTCTAACGTGATTCTACATCGTCGTACGTATTTTTGTTCTATCCGTACGTATATTGTACGTTGCGATTTATCTCGGTGTATATTAATTGTGAAACGGGTACAAAGTGAGTGGCTGCCGCGGATAGGAGTAACTCGAAGAGGAAAGTGACAGTGCTTAGTGCATGCTTTCGCGTCGACTCCATACCCTTGTCTTGTGTCTATTCCCCGGTTCCGTTATTGTTTCTTTTTTCGTTGCTGACCAGTGAATAATAGTGCGTACTGGCTATGACCTGGGATACCGCCGGATATACCTGAGGATAACGGAGACATATCCATTACTCCTGACAGGACTTCGTCGCGACGAGAGGAAGCAACATAACCTCTTCGAGGGTCTCTGACGATAAGATGTACCCCAGTGCCGGTATAAACGCTGCGGCAGCTGTAGCTGTGGCAGCTGCGGCACGGCACCCGGTAAGTGGTTTTATTTCTTTTTCTTGCTCGTCGATCTTTTTTTTTCTTTCCCTTCTTCTTCTCTTACGTACACGCTCGACAGGAATGACTGGCACGACCATCGCGATAAAAATAAAGCGGCAAAGAATTCGAGGTATTGAGACATCTCGTAGTAAACTCCCGAGTCGAGCGCGTTTTGATTTTCGTGTTTAGTCGCGCCGAAGCGTGTGATTCGATCCGACGCTATCGACGCGACGAACCTAACGTGCTTTCGTGAAATCATGCTTTTAACACGAGGAAGTTCCAACGTTTAATATGTAAATATAATGTGCGGTTGAGTATCGTTTACGCTGTGGATAATTGTATTTGTAATTACTAGCCATGCACGTTTCGAACGACCGTTTTTCCGCGAATCGTCAACGAAACCATATCCTTTTTTTTTCTTTTTTTTTTTCTACCGCAACTGTTTATCAAACACTTGGAGCTTATATTTATCAGGAAATTATACGCGCGGTGACGAGGCCGATTAACTCGTGCTGGTGACCTCGCTATATCTTGCTGTCAATAGCCGACGATTACCAGTACAAAGCAATTGTAAAAACATTTAGATCCGTGGCTAGATACGATTAACGTTTCATCGTAGACGGTGTTTCCTTGACATTGCCGCGTGTACACCATGGACTTGCTCCAAGGATAATACGAAACTAGTGAAATTAAATTTAACCTTCCTCATCGGGAAGAGATAGCAATTTAAGTGCCACGGAGAATAAGGGTACGAAAATTGCACCTCGCGGTAACCTGTCATTGGAAAATTTTTTTTTTTTTTTTTTCCCCCCATTTCTTTCTATCCGTCACTGTCTTTTTCTATATCGCTCATTTTCTCCACTCCTCTCGCAATTCATCGTCTCGCTCCGCCACGGATATTGAACACGCATCGTGTATCCTCGCATTCGAAAATGCTTTCAATTGTGTGAGCGCACTTTCGATAAGTATCGTTCGTTGCAGTACCGGTCGAGCCTCTATCCATGCTAATTCGAGATACCGATATATCGATCGGTATATGGATGCCGGTGCCATAGACTCTCTCCTGTCAGATGGATTCGTAGTCCATGGTCTGTTTTTCCCCTCGNCGTGCGCGCGTATACCCGCTCTGCCAGACAGACTCTTTCGGATCGTTAGTCGAATGAATCCGGTCCCGTATTTATTTTCTCTCGATAGTTTACCCACGTTCTGCGCCCGTCCCTCCGTCCCACCCCGCCCTTCCCTCCGCTACCACCATCATTCTCTTCTTGCAAAGCACACACGCGGCAGAAACTCCGAAGCGCGCGAGACAGAGTTTGCACACGCGTCGCTGCGCTAAATACCTATGCACTCTCTTGTGTATAAATATGCGTCCGATGAAATTGACGCGAAACTAATTTTTTTTCTTTTTTTTTTTTTCTTTTTTTCCTTTTTTTTTTCGTTTGTTTTTTCGGACCTTTAGTCCGAGCCGCTCCGAATTTATCGTGTGTGCAGCGGTGTGCGTGCGCACGCTCGTTTGTGAGAGCCCTGCCTTGCGTGTTTACACTTCGCAGCATGTGCGTGCAGTATACAGACGAATAGACAGACAGACGGTGGCGCAGAAACGGTTGGAAAACGAACCAACGAACGAACGATTGATAGAACGAGCGCGAACAGAGGGGAAAAGAGATCGTGAACGACCGGGGTCGTCGACGGAATAATATTTGGCTGGTGAGCAAATTTTCATTCGGCCGTAAACAGACCGCGAGCCGAGGCGGAAAAGCTCGTCGGGAATAGGACGAAAATAAATGCGTGTATCGTGACAGTTGCCGGCCAATATCCGCAATTACATTATGCCTGGTGTACGTGCAACCGTGGTCGACGATTACCGACCGAGTAAATGGCGGGAGCGAAGAGAGGAAAAAAGAGGGAAGGAAGTAAATCCTGGATAAGGAGGGACGTTTCTGTCGCACAGAATTATTTGAAACTGTTGGAACATTTCCAATACGGTACATATCGAAAGTGGAACAGATTTGTCCGCTTTAAAAGTCTCGTTTAGGCGATTCATTTTTATTCGACGTCCTACTACAGCATCGCTGTTTTATTCTTCCTATCGTTTAACGTATTCGCGTCATCGGACACGTTTCTTTCCATCGTACACCCCATTAACGATCGGTAATGCATTCGATGCGTAGTTACATTGTTCCGAAGCTACGGATTCTATAAACTGATACGGGAGAAGCACAATTTTAGGTTTCTCGAGGCTTGATAAAGGAACTATTAGAAACGGTAGGAGAGTTCTACGGTGTGTTCTGTTTACAGTACTGCGCGATAAACGAACCGTAACAATGATGCTCGTTCTATGCACGTTGCAAGCGTTGTATATTTTTTCATAAAATTTTTTTTTTTATCCGAATTAAAATACTTCGAATTGCACTACTTTTTTGTATCGCTCTGCACAGCGTATAACTTGTTCACGCGTAAACGCGTTTACTTTTATCCGATCGTAAACGAATCTTCGTTTAACCGTGCTATTGGTAAGTCGATGGAGGTTGGCTATTCTCATTTTACCACCGTAATATGCACCGTTTACAGGTTTTTGTAATCGATAGCAGGGTTGGTGCTTATAAAAATTTACCTCGATGGCACACGGTTCTCTCCAGGCATTGTCCCATTGTCCGTTTGCCGTTACTTCGGACGGTCGTATCTTACCTTTTCACGCTTTAATCCGGTAATCCTATTAACGTCGTGGAATCGTAAAATTCGAGCCCCCTCGCTGCGCAGGTGAGGTTACAATTTACAGAGGGGACAGTTGATTGTTGACAAGTGCCTGCAATGTAAATACAGGTGCATGGGTCTTGAAAAGAGGGGGAGAGAAAAAAAAATGGCTACCTGAGTCGCGATCGGTTCCGACATCGGTCATGTTTACCCACCATTGTCGGCCTCGATTGTTTGTCCGGCTCGTTACCGGAGTTCCTCCTACTTTTATCGATCGTTCACAGTTTCGAATAATATTTTTCGAGTAAGCGTGACTCGTTCCGGCGTGAATGGCTTTTGTAAGATTCACGTTCGAGGGAAAAGGTAGCCAGGTATATTGGGACTTTTGTTTGAGGAGTTAGAAAATTGAATTGGTGAAAGTTGGCTCGAAATACGTAATAGGTTGTGTGCTGTATTGTTGAAAGATAGTGTTTGAAGTAGTTGGAAAAAATTGAAGAGCATTCGTTTGGTTCGGTGTTCGAATGTTTAAATTTTTGTCGTTTGTCGAATTAATTTTGCTGTTCGAAATCGTGAAAAATTAACTATATTCGAGTATTTGAATGGAACTTTATTTTGGTTAGTTGTTTCCGGAATAATATTTTTTATTATCTCTTATAATTTTTCTAATTGGATATTAAGTCGAAATCGAAATTCTTGCGCGGTAGCAAGGATTCTTTAACACAGTGTTTATCGTAACGATAACTCTCGCTGAAAATGTTGTAGCTTGTAATATCATTTCCAAGTATTTCTTCTATCTACATACTCACGCTGCACGCTTCGTTTTTACGCGAGATTAAAAGCTTTCGTTGAAATACCATCATATAATTGCATTCTATAATATTTTATTTTTTTCCAACGCATCCACTTAAATTCTCCATAATCTCCCTTTGATCGATGCAAGAATTTAGCAAAGTGTTAAATCGCACTTTCCACGTCCCACTCGACACAACTGTGTAAAATCCATCGTTCTACCATCGAACAAAAAGAAACTTGAAAAAAGGGAAAAACAGAATCGTCCAAATCGAAACACCGCTACATTTAAACCACGAATCGAGTTAAATCCTGAGAGATAATGGAACCCGGAGAGCTTTCTCGTCTTACTTCTAATTATTATATCGCGATATACGCGAGAACAATTGGTCCCGCCGTATAATTGTCGTCTGGCGTGTGGAAACGAAGAAAAGGGGGAGCAAACGGGATATAAGGGTGAGAGAGGATGGAAGAGTGACGCGAGGGATGAAGGGAACGGGTTGGAGGCGGGATACATTCAGCAGGATCAGGGAGAAATTGAAATCGAGACGAGCGGAACGACGATGGCGGTATGGGGTGAGAGACGCGGAGGGGGCGAATGAAGGGGTTCGAAGTACGATTGCACGAAATTCGCGATCCGCACGCTTGCGAGGTTCCCCAGAGACCGCAATATGCATTGGTAATTACACGGGATGAATTACACCGCGGAATGAGCGAAGCGTGTTACGTGTAATTGGCGCGCATTATAAATCTCGCGACGTGCAAATAGCTCCGCACCTCCATTCCGCGTGGATCGTGGATCGTGGATCGTGGAACGCTGTGACGCCGGTTGTCCGGGAGAATATGGCCGTTCTTTTCCAACGGTTGTTGCTTTTCTCTCGATTTTTATTGTAGATTCTTTCGCGATAATTTATCGTTGCGATGCTCGCGTTATATTGGACGTGGAACGATGTTGAAAGGGGAACGGTCGGATTTAGAACGAGTCGTAAGAACGTTTAACATTTTTATGGGACTTTTGGTTTTTAAAAAAAGCAAAGAAAAAAAAAATTACACGGCAGAGGTGATTTGTTCCGTACATTTCGTTTGTTTCACGTTTAGTTGTTTGAGATGTACACAGTGGCTAGCATTGGAGTACAATTTGATATTGTAGTAAATGGTTCGATTAGAAGCAGGGTGCTAACGAAATTAGAGTATAAACGGTATAGACGGAGATAAATAATTGAGAATCGCTTCGGACAGTGCTAATTTATGTTTGGGAGTACCTGTGTACATATTAAACACTTCTTTAACACGTTAAAATGAATAGTGTAAATTTCACCATTAGTACAATTCATACTCCAGCCATTTTATCAGCGTTCGTGGTATCGTCTTCGAAACTTCTTTCTTCCGACACAACATTCCCAACCGCGCTACATAATAATTTTCGGAAACTTCAAAGAAAGAGTCGGAACGGAAGACTCGGAACGGAAGACTCGTGCAACTTCCGTTCTCCTGAGATCGCTCGAATCTTCCGCATTCTGTCGTTTAAACTACGCCAAACAAGCTCTCTGCACGAAGGCGTTAAAAGCCTTTCGGGAATTACTAATTTGCATGGAACGCAAACGACCGAACGGAATCTCGCGTCGTTAGTCAACGGCGCTGTTGCAAGTTTATCGCGCGGTCGTGAAAACAAAGAGAACGACAGAGAAAGACTGATGGGGAACTCTTGGACTGTTGTGCTCGGACCACCGCCTTGGCTCTTTCTCGAAGCCGAAGAGTTACACCTTTCTTCTGCTTCTCGCATCGTGACTCATTTGAGCGGCCCGGTACTTGACCGAGTTGACACAGGCGGTGTTATTGGCACTCTGGAGGGCCGCCAGGGTTGTTTACGTACAAGCTGTACAAATATTATTTCCGGACAAACTGGCTCGCCGATCATTACGAAACTCCAGGCGGAAAGTTTTAACAGCGAACCTTCCCTGCATCTCCATTCCTCCACTTTCGTTCCGTCCTCCAGACGATACTTTAAACTTCTAGACGGGATCGATCGTTAGGATCGACCCTGGTGTTTCCTGGACGACTACTTGAACCGTGGCTCTCGAGGATTTCGAGTCGCGGCGACCGAGGAACGTTTGCGGTCAGACAATCGAGGAGATGAACGTTGGACTCTCTCTCTCTCTCTCTCTCTTTTTCGTTGTTGAATCCTGGGAAATTGTGTTGGGGTAAACTTAGACGGATGGTTTTGAACGCTAAAAGATTGTTGAGAGAGAAAGTGAAATTATATGTTGTTCGTTTAAGCTTGAATTTAATGTGCTTTGATATCGAATGTAAAATAATGATAAAGGTGATGACAAATTGTTTTTTCCTTTTAGTTATACTGGAGCAAAGATGGAAAATAATTTCTTGTTTATTTTTATCCATTTATGTTAAGACTTTAGAAACCGACACATTCTATTATATAAATAGCTTAATCTTTCTTGGTAATTAAATTTTTTTCGAAAACAGATTCTTTTTTATACTTGAATAAATATCCATCAATGAACAAATCAATGTAGTGTAAATAGATATAAGAACATTAAACGTGAAACGTTTATGAGCTTCTAATTGTAAAGAATAAATAGAGTATGACGTACATTTCTGAGAATAAAATTGTTTTAACGCGTAGAACGGTAATGTTAAATTGAAAGGTCAAAGTAAATAGAAGATATAGGTTAAGTTAGTTTAAACTATTAGCTCACACCTATCCAAACATCCTTATCGCTTGCTAAGAAATTCTTTAATTACCCTATAAGGTAGATAATCGGTACAAATATTATTATATCAAATAAGGTACATCTTTCGTCCTTGACACTCGGTACAAACACTATATCATTTCTTTACAAAGATAAAAAATGTAGTTAAAAATTAAGTTAAACCGTAGATTAATTGATTCAAAACCACAAATTATACAAATGAACAATTGCAGTAAATTTTCAACTCTGCTGTCCTCGGGTCCATATCACCCGAAATATGTTTACTTTTATACGAATACTTTTAAATATTCCCTTATTAGATTTAGCGTGTTTAATTTTCGCGTTTATGTTTTAAACATTGTATATTCTGTAAGTCTAACATTTTTTTTAATTAAAAAAATTTTTATCGAATACAAATGTATAGCGCGGACAAGGACAGCAGGGTTGAGCATCCGTTACAAAATATCCCAGTGTATGAAATAAAAAATACTATTAATAAGTTAATTTTCATTCTAAAATTTCCATCGTCGTAATGCTTAAAAATTTTCGAAGTTAACCGTTGGTTATTATTTTTTTTACGACCGCGATCAATCACGTCTTATATAATTCGAGTTAGAGATAACCCAAGAGGAATGATTTCGGTTGAAATATCGCGAGAATCTGCGTGCCGTTCTCGCCGATATTGTCCCGAATAAATCACGTTCCGGTTGGAATGTCTTTATTGACGCACGCTCTGTGTCGTAAACGAGAAAGAATATTCAAAAAGCGTACGATCTCTGCGCTACACTTTTGTCTAAAGATTTGAGAAAATATGACGCAAGCTCTCGGTGAAACTCGGCCACAGAAATATGTCTCGGGGGATTCCGAAGGTGCATTTCGTCGGTAACGTCGAATAGTGACTTTGAAATGCTCGAAACGATAAGTCGACCGAGAGCAATTGCACGCTTATCACGCGATATCTCGGCACGAATTCGTTCCTCTGCAAATAACGCGACGTGTACGTCTTGTTTGTGGTCGTCGTTGGCGTATCCACGAATATCTGAAGTGGATCTTTTCGTAACTCGTCCAGAAATTGGTTCGTGATCGTCGAATGGAGAATTGAGTACGATACGGGAATTATTGTGTTGCTTCATGATACGCCTTCGTATCACTCTTTCTTACAATCTTTACACTCTATTCATAGTAGTATCTCGAGATT